>PVKU01007461.1:0-87125 GCA_004027475.1 Anoura caudifer
AGGTTCAATGCAGTTTAATTTAACTTATGTGGCAAACATTTAAAGTCTGAATTTTGGAGTCAAGTGGACCTAAGTTTGGATTCTTAGTCTATCATTTCTTAGTTGTCTGATTTAATATCAAGTGATCACTCTGAGCTCCAGTTCTTCTCATCTGGCTTACAAAGGGTAATCATACCTGATTCATGGGTTTCCCATGAAGGTGAAATGAAACCACTTATGTAAAACACTTAAAACAGTGCTTCATCCAACCAATCACCCATTAATTAATTAATTAATTAATTTACTTATTCACACATTTATTCAGTCTATGTGCTAAGTGGTTTGGGGATTCTCTGGGGGGCCATATAGTGTCTTGGCCTCCACAGAGTTCAAAGTGGCATGTGCTTGTCACATACTCAGTAAATATTGCCCTGCTCACCCCCCACATGCATCTTGTATGTTCAGGAGACAGTGCTGAGTGATTGGGTGTGGGTAGAGACATAAATGAATGAATAAAACAGGGCAACTTCTGTCAAGGAACTGAGGTTTCAGGAGCAGCACTATGGCATTATGGGGCTGAGGAGGAGGCTGACCAGAGTTTTTAAGCCTGAATTTAAATTTGACACTAGGTCTACAAAGACACTAAAAAACTTGACTTTCTTGGTGAGTGGGATGCTTATAGAAGACAAGGGTCTGAACAGGAGCAGAAACCCAGTTTCTCAGAGAGTCTAGCAAAGAGAGAGGACCTGAATCAGTAAGATTGGATAGCTCGAGTCAGCTTAGACTACATCAGAAGGGAAGTATGGGGAGGTAAGGTGCATTGACTCTATTTCTGAAGGTCTAACTCTGGTTCATGCATTCATTCATTGATCCAAAAACACTTATTGAGAGTCTGCTATATGCATGGTATAGACAATGTGCTGGTATTGTTTCCTCCCTTCATGTTTTCACAATATAATTGGCTAAGGGGAGGAATTTGCCATTGCAACCCAGTATAATGAATGCTAACAAAGGGGAGGGTTGTCACAGCAGCTTCCTATATTATAGGAATATTGGGAAGGACCATCATTTTCCAACCAGAGCAGTGGTTCTCAACTGGAGGTGATTTTGCCCCCAGGGGACATTTAGAAATGTCTGGAAACATTTGGTTGTCACAAATGGGGTGAGGATTTACCACCAGCATCTAGAGGGTGGAGGCTGGGGGAGCTACTTACTGTCCTACAATATACAGGAAAGCCTCTCATACCAACAAAGGATTATGTGGCTTAAAATGTTAATACTGCTGATATTAAGAAATCCTGATCTAGAGGGATCACATAAAGTTTCTCCAAAGAAGAGACACTAAGCTGGGTCCATAAGGATGAGAAATTAACTGGATAAAGAATGGAAGAGGGATAACACATTTAAACACCTAGAAATGGGAGAGAGTGCAAAAGAAAAGCAAGAGCCAGGAGAGGGAGGGGAGAAGCAAAAGGAAGTGAGAGGACCAATATTGTTCTGAGAATATTAATGTAGTGAGAACATAAGGCATTTGGAAAGAAAGAATAAGAGAGCAGGACCAAATAATAGTAGTATATGGTCTGAGAAGAATACTTAATTCTCAGAGTGAAAAAAAGAAGGCTGGGCTTTGTGGTTTAGACTCTCACACAATAACAGTTTTAGGATATTTCAATTGCTTCTAAAATGGATTGAGTGTCACTGGGATATTTGGAAGTCATATCAACAGTCCTAGCATAGGGGAAGCTCTGGTATGAACATTCTTGGCACTAGGCACATCTTATTTTCGAGGTCATAGCCTGGATGTTTGAGAATATCTCTAGGTTAATGTTGAATTCTATTTCCTCAACAAGGGTTGTTAGAAGCTTTCTCCCTTGTTTAGTCTTCATGGCCTGGGCCTTCTGTGAATGCTTAAGATGGATCCAGAGCAGCTAGTTCTCAGAAGAAACCTGGAGAATGTGGGTCCAGATAAAGGGGGTCCATGTGGACTCCAAGAGTTGGAAGAGTCTAGGGAGCCCTTTGCTGAGAATGCTTGTCTTGCAGGAAGGGGGTCATTAGGAAGTGGATCCCAGATGCCCTCACTGAGTCGAATGGGACAATCCAGGATGAAGACCTCTAGGTCTCCCTGGAGGCCTCTGTCATCAGAGGCAGCAAAGGCAGCAATCAAAGAGAATGGAATGACACAGGGTCAAACTACCCCTGTCTGCATCCCCTCTCCTGTTTCCCTTTTCTGTCTCCAACTCTGATCTTTTTTTGTCCTTGTCTTTTCCCACTTTTTACTGCCTTGATCCTCTTTCTTTGTGGAAAGTGAGTTGGGGCCAGGTCATAAATGCCAAATTAAAGGATTTCACATTAAATTTATCCGTTAGTATACTTGACAAACATCTGTCAACTTTTAGTTCCTTGCACAATGAGTAACACATATTAAATGCTCAAAAAATATTTGTTAAATAGATATGTGGGTAAATAAATTTAAATCTTAGTTTAAATGTCATCTCCTCTTTCTGACCAACTTATGGACAGTCCTGTTTTCCAAGTTGATCTCCATACCACAGTGCTTCATTTTATTTTCTTCCCAATACTTTCAGGTACCTGAAATTAGATTAAAATATTTTGATGGTATATTGTGGTATGTGCTAGAATATAAACTCTGGGAAACAAGGTAATTTGTATGGTTCAACTGTCTCCCTAGTGCCTGGGAGAATATCAGATACATAACAGGCAACTTTAAATATTTGCTAAATAGAGAGGTTTACTTGGCTTCTCTGGGCTGGGGGGTGTGATGAGCACTGGGGATTTAGAGATGAAATAGTATGGTCACTGGCCAGAAGAATCTCCTGTGTGGGATAGAATATTTCTGGCAATTTCTGTATGTGGTATAATTGGAGCTCCACTTGAGGTTGACTCATCTGCCATCAGGGAGTGAGTAAGCAACCACTAGCTGCTATAACAAACAACCCCACAGATCAGTGACATAATCTAATGAAGATTCTATTTTTCTCTCTTCACAGTTCAATGAGAGTCAGGCAGCTCTTTACCAAATGTTGATCTGGGAACCTGGGCTTTTCCATCTTATGATCCTATTTTCATCATCAATATGTGGTCACTGTGAAATGGGAGGAGAGTAAAAGATCACAAGTGAGGGATTTTAAGGGCCCCACTGAAAGTGATGTGCATGATATTTATTGGACGACATTTCATTGGTCAGAACCCTGGCCTATAGCCCCAACTGATGCCAAAGGCAGTGAATGTTATCCATCTAAGAGCACAGAAGGAAAAGAAAATGAATTTGGTGATCACAGAACTTTTTGTTTTTTCCATAAATAGGAGGGAAGGGAGAGATCATGGACTAAGACAGGAAGACAACTTAGAAGAATTCCTGAGGACAGGTACAAGGTAATGGCAGTGGCCATGACTGTTGTACAAGAATTAAACAAGACTCTTATCAAATTCAGAAGTTAAAGTCACATAATAATGCACAAGTTTGGTGTCTTTTAATAAAAGGACCATGGAATTCACCTCAGAGATGCCTCCTGCCTTGCTCTGGCTTCATCATTAGATGTTACTCTGAGGATGGCATTGTCTCTGCTGCTCTGTGAGTTTTGCTGTTGACGCAAAATGACAAGGTTCTGTCTTCCTAAAGGGATAACTGGGGCATGGACAAAGAGTGATCCTGGGGATACAAAGATTGCCTACATCTTTTTCTATAATATGTCCATTCTTTAGATTTGATATGGAGTCCCCACCCAAATGAGAAATTGCCCACTATGTGCCTAATAGGGTGCCAGATAATCTGGGGACACGAGAAGGCAAAGGTAGCAGCCTGGCTCTCAAGTGACCTAAAATTTTCTCCAGGGAGCTTCAAGTAACTCATGTGATGCATGAGCCCAAAGACAGCAAAACCTTGAGAGGCAGGTACTTAGTGTTGTGCGGGATCCCAGCACCGTGAGGTTAATATAGGCAGGTGTTGATGGAAACAATTCAGAGGGAAGTGGTGCTTGAGCCAACTCTCCTAGAGTTACCTCAAAAACCACCATTCACTGGTAAATGTCAGGGCTAACAACATAAATTTGGAGTCTGATGGGCCTAGGTTTGAAGTGGGTTCTATCCCTTACTAACTCTATGATATCAGGTAAGGGTGCATGAATGAGATACCATAAGCACAGGGTGCCTGGTACAGAGAGAGTTCTCAGTGAGTGGTAGAACTTAGATAGAAAGAGCACAGTAGGTAAATGTATATGCCCCGATGGCAGCTTTTTTGGGTGTGAATCCCAACTCAGACTTTTACTTTTGGTGTGATTGGGGCGAGTTACTTAGCAGCTGTGATACAGGCATCGTGAGACTGCCTAGGTTGTAGGGTCGCAGTGGGTGGGAAAGCCATTTATATGTGCAAAGAGCAGGTCACAGGGCTGCATCAGGTGTTGTTGTTATCATCACTATTAGAAAAGTGGTCATTTCACCTCCACACATGAGCACCTCTACACTGAGAAACAGTGGCATTTCCTTTCCTGGAGATCCACAGAATAATTCAGACACATGCAGTGGATGCATTTTATTCTGTGTGTGTGTGTGTGTGTGTGTGTGTGTGTGTGTGTGAACCCATATGTGTGTGTGATGAAAAGTGATGGCCCTCATGACAGCACCTTTCTCACACTGTGACATTGACACATGCATTTTCAATTAAATCGAGTTCCCATTTCACTCTACGCATTTGGCAGCAACCACAAGTTCACGGAAAAATATGAATAGACAAGGAGAAGGTGTGCAAACGAGGGTGGGAGTGGGAAAGTCAGAAAATCAATTTACAGTTTGTCAAGACAAGAGTATTAATGCCTCCCTTTTATAAAAAAAATTAATGTACTGGGTCTTTGTCTGGCATGGATCATAACAGCTATAGAAATCATGCGTTGAGTACTCATTCTGTGTCAGGCATGTTGCTGAGTCCTTTATAAATGTATTGTCTCATTTAAGCCTCACAATACCCTCTAGCAGTTAACTGGCTTGAAGAGGTTAACTGGCCTGAGGTCACATGCTCAGTATGTGATGAAGCCAAGACTAAAACTCAAGTGTTTCTGGCTTTGAAAGGTCGTGGTCTTCACCGGGGCTGATGTCCAGCCAGGACATGTCAGGTTGTAGCATAGGACGTTTGCAGCCGCTGTCCTTCCTGATGGGGGGGCCCTGCTGCACTAACTGTCAAACGTTTCCTCTATCGCTGCTTCCCAGCTGGGAAGTTATGTTACATTGTTGTACCTGGAAATAGGAGGAAAATGAGGCTAAGGTGGATTATCTTCTTACAACCTATGACACATTGATTTGAATCTAAAGGGAAATAAAACTCAACCTATAAATGTACAAGATCGTAGGAATAAAGTGGTCAAGTGTTTTTGCAACACTTAATAATGATGGTAGAAGGCAAAGGGCACTGTGACAGGAATTAGGGAACTGGCTCATTGAAAACACTCCTTCCTTCCCCAGGAGAAAGATGCTATTGACAGAGAGAGAGAGAGAGAGAGAAAGAGAGAGAGTCATTCAATCAATTAATTACCCACAATTCTCAAATTCTTATGTCCTAAGAGAAGACCTCTGAGAACTATTGTTAGCACTTTGGTGCACTGTGTGTGTGTGTGTGTGTGTGTGTGTTTAGAAATACATTTATGCATTATGCCAGCTGTGGGCTGAGGGTTTTGACCTTAGAGGTTCCTTCCCTCAGAAAGCATTCTGACAATAATTCAATTACTCCTGCCAAGATGCCCAATGGGAGAAGCTGGGGATGTGAAATTTGTGACTGCCTGGCTGGGCTCTAGTTCATCCCTAGTGAAAAAATTGTCTAAGGGGGAAATTTCTTAGTGTGTAAAACTGAAAAGCAGAACTCATACAGTATATAATCCTAACAACGCTGTATGAAAATGCAGCAAAAATAGAGTCAATTATACACTGTCAAAGCTTTTCTCTAAACAGCTGCCTAACAGAATATGACAATTTTTCCTACAATGTAGTAAAAAATTTTTTTAAAAGTCCTCTCACAATGCCAACCACACAGGGCCGAATACATTAACACTTTATTACCTTAAACTCCATTGTAAGGGAAAAATAATATGACGCAACTTGTCACTTTTTTCTTTTCCCAGTTTTGTTACTGTGCTACATTAAGATTTGGGCGCCTGCTAGTGTGTTGTGATCTACATTTAATGATCTTAACAGGGACTTAGTAAGACATTGTTCATTTCTCTTGCGTTCTCCCTGAGCGGGGTGTTACATGAACAGTGAGACCCAATTATATCATAGTGTAATTTACAAAGGAGAAAAAAGTTCTTTTCATGGCATGTTCCCCAAGGAGACTAAGAGTATTGTAGCAGTTTCTTGGCTCTGCTTTACAACAAAATAATTAGCTATAATCTGAGCATTTGCATATAGTACATAGAGCAGGAGTAATTCTCTGCTTGCTGGGTTAGCATGTAAAATGGTCTTTTATGAGACAGTCTCTCTGATACACCTAATTTTACTATAGCACATTTGCATCTATGTTGTGGCTGATCATCCCAAATGGAAATTGTCACTCTCAATATGGAAGGAAAATGAGGAAATGCATCATAATGAAAGGTAATTTTTTTAACCAACATATTCTAATCAAGGGCCTACTGTGGATTCAGAAGTGGGACAGAACCCTCATGCCTTTGAGATGAAAGTACAGACTTTATTTTAGTCCAAGCTTTGTCTGGCATTACAGCTATACATACATTTTACACACCTTGCAGTTTATACTTGGGGATGCTAACTCCTTCAGCACCATGGTATCTGGAGTTTCTGTTAAGCACAGGTCTTTACTTCTTTAAACAAGAAAACACTACTTTAGGGGATTGAGGAATAGATAGGACAGTTAATTATTTCACAATCTTTTGTAAACTGTTCATTTTCTCTCTTTTTCTTATGGTTAACCACCAGAATTGGTGGTTGCTCATAGGTCCTTCAACTGGGCTCATTAGTTGGTCGATTGCACTTCGGGAGTGTGTGAGTCAGGTTCCAAAGTACAAGGCAAAAATCCCAGAGTCAAAATTAGCCTTGAAAATCCCACAGAATCACACTCCAGAAACTTGAGAGACTCCATTAGGAGTGGTCAATGGGAGCTAAGCCAATTGAGGAAGCAGGTGATTGACAACAATTTCCCTCCAGGGCACAACCTAATTGTGAGTGCAATAGGGTCCTATTGAAGTACTTATCTCTCAGTATCCTTATCTCCCCCTCTTTTCCTCTCCATTTCATTTAAACACAAGGATTTAGTTGGCAAAAGGCATAACCCTCATTTACATACATCCCCTAGAATGTGGATGATGCTCCAGGGAGTGTCGGTCTCACCTTTCTTTCAGCACTAGCACTGTGCCTTACACACAGTAGGCACTGGGTAAGTATTTATGGAAAGAATGATTGAAAGGATTTGCTAATCCTTCAACCCTCAGCCATGGGAAATATACCAGAAAGACTATGGTCTATATCCTTTGGTCTTGTTCAACATCTCCATCTCACTACTTTGAAAATTCAAAATATAGTGGAGATGTAACTCTGATGTGTTATCTCCAAAGTTTGATTCATTTCCTCATGGCAGGTTTGGGAATGAAAAATTCCATGTCTTTGGAATGGATTGGAGTTGAGTTTGGCCAGCCAAGATGCACCAATTGGACACTGGGAGTCTTGGAATTCTAGAAACGTAAAATGTTAACGCTGCAGGAGTCTTAGAAATAATGGACTCCAGGACTCCAAGTTTACAGGTGGGTGTTATGGGTTGAATTGTAGCCCCCAAAACATTATATGTGGAAGTCCTAGTCCCTCAGACCTCAGAATGTGATCTTGATGGGGGGAACTCAAGGGTTGGAAAATTGTAGTTTAAGGTAATAGTTAATAAGTCTAGTAGTTAATGCAGGTAAAAAGCTATTGTTTCAGGAACTGAAGGTATAGCCCACCCTGACTCTAGGAGACCACAAGTGATTGACCTTTGTGCTCCAGAGGACCAGGACACAGATAAAAAAAATCCCCCAGGACACAGGACACAGATAAAGAAAATCACTAGTCATCAGATGAAAGGGTGTTGGGGAAATTGTTGGACTACAGCTTTTATCTGAGTCACCTCTTTCCTGCATTCCAGATCCCTTATCTTCACTTTTTCCCCTTCCATTTCAAATCCTTTACCTACACTTTTTCCTCCTTGGAAAAATGGCTGCCTTGAAAGGAAATGTAAGATGGTCTGTTAGGGTACATAGCCCATAGTCTTCTCAGGTTGATGGTTGTCTGAATGAAGTGCCCATAATGATTCAATCCTTGTCTCTGCTTATTGGTTTTGGTGGTGACAGGCAGCAGGAATGCTGACTTTTCCGGTTTCCATCTTATTTGGAGATAGTCTTTACCGAGGTAATCAAGTTAAAATGGGGTCCTTAGGATGGGCTGTAATCCAGTGTGACTGCTGTTCTTACAAAAAGAGGAGCTTTGGCTCCAGCAACACCCACAGAGGATAGAAAACACGAAAAGGCACAGGCAGAAAATGGCCATCTGAGAGCTAAGGAGAGACCTGGAAGATCCTTTTGTCACAGCCCTCAGAAAGAACCAACCCTGCTGACACCTTGACTTTGGACCTGAAACCTCCAAAACTGTGAGACAATAACTTTGTTTTTTAAGCCACCCATTCTGTGGTATTTTGTTATGGCAGCTCTGGCAAACTAATACAGTGAGTAAACTGAGGCCTAGATCAGCACAAGGGCCCTTGTGCTTAGGCAAGCTGGCCTATGATTTTGGCCAGGCTTGATTAAATATGAGGAATCTTAGCTTTGACAACTATTTTCCAGAGGTCCTTTGGCCTTTTCCATGTGTGATCCCTTCTCCAAAGAGCCAGGCTCTTTCCACTATAGTTCTCTGTTTTTACTCCACCAACGAATTTACAGAACATCAGTGAACTTGTTTCTACATTAAGTATTATGAGATGTTAGATTGACTTTCCCTACTATTTTCAGTGTGTGTGTGTGTGTGTGTGTGTGTGTGTGTGTGTGTGTGAAAGTTTTGAAAGCAATAGAGAGGCAAAGAATATGGGAAATGAAAAGCAAGGCATAATTTTTCATTACCTATGTACTAGCCCTTTAATTTTTAACTTAAAATAATTGTATTAGCTTGCCTAAAATTTTTAATAATAGTGAGTTTCAAGTACCTTACACCCAGGTTCCCTAATTTTCCACCTTTGCCACAATCCCTTATATCTCGATTCCTTTCTTCCTATTTCAGTGTGCTTCTGGTTTGTAATTCAGGACTCAAGATAAGATGGCATTATATTTAATTTTTATGAATCTTTAGTCTCTTTTTATCTGGAATGGTACCTTAGTCTAAAGATATTGTCATACTTTAAGAGATTCTGGTGTATTCTTAATACATCATACACAAGTCCGGTTTGTCTTACCAACTCTCTCTTCTCCCAACACACTCCACTGTGTGGATTTAAGGAACTGGGTAATGATGTGTACCACTAGGATAAGTTTTAAGAGGAAAATTCACGTCTTTATCTATCCATTCATCGTACACAGAATTTTATAATCTCCAGGGCACCTATTTGTACTTTTTGGGAGGACAGATTAGTTCTTGCTTTTCTCAATGGATTTCAAAAACAGTTCAGGTGTAGAATGCTTGAAAATTAGGGCTTTTTTAGAATACATTTTTGAAAGAAGCTCTTTCTAGATGCATATACCAGAAAACAAACTAAAACTACTTCCATGTCCTCATGCAAAATAAGAAGCAAAAGGAACTGTTGAAGTAAACAATATCAATTGTCTCTGAGTTTTCTGGTTAATGCCTTTTCCTCGTTCTTTCATTCTGTTTTCTGTGAGCTCAGTCTAGCAGTTTAGAGTTAGATGGATTAGATGTTTTAAAGAAAAAATTATAGGAAAAAAAGATCATAGGTAAAGAAATATTCCTTGTTAATATAATGTACTCTACAAACTGGGAAAGTTCTGGAGATGTTGGATTTTAACTGCAGAATCCATGTTCAATTGATGAAATACAAATGACTGCAGAGAGCAAAGATAAGAACTATGGTTTTCTACCAGCAAATGTGTAATGGGGTGTTGAGTTGAAGGTCCCCCAAAGTGGAGAAAACCCCCGTAATTATCACTTGGGGGATAAGGGAAGCGAGCAGGGCCATTGAGAGCCACTTTACGTATCTGAGGAACTTGGCCAGTACAGGGAGATGGGTGTGACTCTAACTATGATGTGATGTAGCTGGAGGGGCTTCCTGCACCTGCAAGAGCAGCTTGGAGGCGGCTTCTGTGTCATGGAGCCATGTTTGCCTGGACTAACAAAGGCAGCCAAGAAAGGCAGAGAAACCAGACTACAAGCAGGTGTAACCCAATGTGGGAGAAGTCAAAAATGGGTTACAGAGGAAGATCTGCACCAGGATTAAAACCCAGGTGCAGCAGCCATGCTGGGGCTTAACCACTAAGTTTTGGGAGAGGAGAGGGGGCTCTCTTGACCATGTGGCTTAGAAAGCAGGAAAGCGAGGTGTAGCAGCCATGTGGAGCTCTCTTTCTTAGCAGTTTGAAAGAATGCAGAAGGACTCCCACTGGCCCACCATGAGGATGAGGTTTTAGATTAAGAATAGGAGTCTAGCTGAGCTAGGGACTTCTATTTCTTTTCCTCAGATACAGTACCCATGACTAGCCTGGTTTGGCAAGGGGAGGCAGGATTGTGTGTATGTGTTTGTGGGTGTTGTAAAGGGACTTTGGGATATAATGGCAACATTCCTTCGTTATTCTAAACCTGTATAACTTTTGAATAAATAGTTCCTTTCCTTTGTACCAAACTCTGGCATTGAGAGCCATAATAGTTCATGTTGGTAGTGGCCAAAAAGAACCATAGAGTAATCAGACCCCCAGTTGTTCCCTAATCCTGTGTGGTGATTTGGTGGGGCCTGGGGAGCTGGAACCCCGAGCCTCTGACCACTAGCAGCCTTGTGGATTTGTCCCAGTGGTCCCTTAAGATTATCATTTTCTGTGCCTAACAGGAAGTAAGAAACTGGGAAGCACTATAGGTACCTGCTTTATTTTATCCTTCCCTGAAAGCAGGTGCCTGAAGGCAGGACCTGGGTCTTCTTCATTTGTCTTCTTCAATGCATAGATAAGGTCCTAGCCCATAGTGATCGCTCAAAATGTACTATTGCATTGAAATTGCTGAATATCTGCTTCTTGCAGACAACGTGAAAAGAATTGTGATGGTTAAGCAATGAGATACTGTTTGAGGGGCCACTTTGTAACAGCTGTTGACTTAGAGGACAGAGAGTCTTTTAAAGCATAGCTTAGAGGACACCTTGAATCTAAAATAGAGCAAATGACAAAGTGGTGAAAGAAGAGACACATAACACATTTCTGGAGAAAGAGAGTGAACCCAATCCCTGACAGGATTAGCAGGTTAATTAAAGAATCTATCCTGATGACGCTGGCACATCTTCAATTTAGACTGATATTAACTCCAGGCACAGGCCCCAATCTGTCTTTTCCACCAGCTAGCTGCCATGGAGCTGAAATGCTTACCAGAGAAGTTGATTCTTAAGGACCTTCTTGACAGGAGTGACTGCATCCTAGGTAGAGTCCACTCTAGGAGAGAGCTCATGGATTAGCAGGAACAGAGTTATCTGCTTAACTCTTGACTACCTAGTCATGGGCAACAGGAAGGGAAAGTTTAGATGGTGAGAATGAATTAATATTCTCTGAGCATATATCACATACCTGGCACCGTGCTAGTCACAGTGTACAACATGATACGGTGGTTAAGAGTGGCCACTATGCAGTCAGACAATCTTGGGTTCAAATCCTAGCTCTGCCATATTGCCGCTGGATTATTTTGGGTTTCTGTAAGCCTTGGTTTTCTTATCTATAATGCAAGAACAATGGTACCTTTGTATTACTTTCTCAGGGTCTCTGTAACAAATCACAACAAACCTAGGGGCTTAAAATGGCAGAAATGTATTCCCTCACAGTTCTGGAGGCCAAAAATCCAAAGTCAAGGAGTCAGCAAGGTCAAGCTCCCTCTGAAAGATCTAGGGGAGAATGCTTCTTGCCTCTACCAGCTCCGGGTGACTCCAGGAGTCCCTTGGCTTGCAGATGCCCACTGTAGTCTCTGCCTCTGCTGTCACATGGCCCTCCCCTCTGTCTTCCATGCTGCCTCTTAAAGGTCATTCTTCACTGAATTTAGGGTCCACTTGGGCAATCAGAATAAATAAGAATATTCTCATCTCTAGATCGTTAACTTAATTACATCTGCAAAGACCCCTTTTCCAAATGAAATCACAGGTTCCAGGGGTTAGTGCATGGACATATCTTTTTGGGGACCACCACCATTGGCCCACTAAAACCTTTTTTCTAGTTCTTGTTTCTGAAAATTTTATTTGCACACACATCCATGTTACCTTTGCACATTTGTGGCACACAGCGAGCACTCAGCGAAGGTAACTATAGAGAGCCGTGTCACGCACAATGCTATGAATTCTGAAGCTTAAGTCTTATTAAACACTTTTACATGTTGAAGCAGGTTCAGAGAGCCTTATTACCTTTCCCAAAGTCACCAGACCAGGTTTCCTATCCAGTGCTGAGTAACCGCAAAGTCAATGGTTTGGCCCTTCACCAAGAAGAATGAGTTGTATCCCCAATGCATACCTCAATACAAAGAACTGGGTACAAGTAGGTTGTTTACAAGGCAGTTCCAGCAAGCAGTGAGGTGGCGGGGAAGTGAACAGGAAAAGACAGAAGCCAAGGTGCTTAAGTGAGTGTGACACCAGTGTAGGTGCCTGGGCCTGGATCCCACTGTGGCTTCCTGAGAATTGATACAGGCTAAGGGCATTTGAGAGGCCCCAAGAGCATCTTCTACCACTAGCAACTCTGTGCTGGCAGAGTTCTTGGAAAGTCAAGGTGAGAGGGAGTGCTGAAATGAAGGGTAAGGGCAACCCTAACCCTTCCCAATTCTAACTTTTGATAATTTTTTTAAAGATTTTATTTATTTATCTTTAGAGGGGAAGGAAGGAGAGAGGGAGAGAAATATCAATGTGTGGTTGCCTCTCATGCGTCCCCTGCCGGGAACTGGCCTGCAACCCAGGCATATGCCCTAGCTGGGAATCGAACTACTATCCCTTGGTTCTCAGGCCCACGCTCAATCCACTGAGCTACACCAGCCAGGGCACTTTTGATAATTTTGCTTGGCTAGTCTTGAGAAGTTAGATGGAATCCCAGATTCTCGGTGCTAAAGTGGTCCTTACAAATCATGTGGTCTGACCTCATTGCCATTGCTATTGTCCCCTACGCATTACATTTGCAGATTTATCCTCAATGATCAGCTATGGCCACTGCTAACATCCTTGCAGGACCAGAGGGCTCACTACTTCCTGAGGCAGACTGACCCATTGCCGCACAGCTTTCATCATGAATAGGATCCTTATTTTGAGACAAACTTTGACTCCTCGAGTCTTCCACCAATAGGATCTAGTTCTTTACCCTGGACTGTCCCTTCTCCCTGAGAGGTATATGTTTGATTATACAATATTTTCGGCTCTACAGTCCTGCCCCATCCCTGCCTAGAACTAGTTAGGGCTCTTTGGAGATACTGTGCTCTGCTCCTGCAGGGCTCCTGTAGGCCTCCCGCTTATAATGGCCTAGGAAGTAACTTAAGTGGTTTTAGAATAAAATATAACTGCACCCTCCGGGACAATTGTGGCATATGGTATAGTAAGAAGAATATCCATTCAACAAATGCCAAATAAGCACTTACTTTGTGTTAGATTCTCAGATCCGTGGCCAAGAGTCTGTTGGGAGCAATGGAAATAAAAACAACCAAGTATAATGCCCAAGATAAAGGTCTTGAAAGGTCATTACAGGAAGGGCAGAATGAGGTGTGCCATGCTTACCAAAGCCTGAAGGACTTGCTCCGAGCATAGTAATTTCATCAAGAGAACTGAGGAAGACTTCATGAATGTGGCATTTGATTGGGCTTTGAAGATTGGTCGGGATTTTAGCAGATTCTGATACCAGCAGGAAAGGAATCTGAGAATACGAGAATGGCACAAGAAAGTCCTGGAAATGAGACCATGCATGCATGCTTCATTCAGGGAATGGGAAGTTGTCAGGTGTTTCTAGAATTTAGGTATGTTTGTGTATGTGTTTGTGCTGTTAATAACACACCAGGCTGATATGGTAGAAGAAAGACCACTTAGATTGCGTTATGAGAAAAAGGGTCTTGACTTATCAGGTAACAGAAAATTCTTCAAATGCTTTTGCACAAGGGAAGAGAAAGACTTTATTCTTAAAAGGGTCACTCTAATACCACTGTGGAGAATAGGCCACATTGTGGGGAAATTGGAGACAGGGAGACTAGGTAAGAGGTAAATGTAGAAATTCAGAAATTCCAAGCAAAAGACTCTACCCATCCATGTTTCCTTCCTTCCTTCCTTCCTTCCTTCCTTCCTTCCTTCCTTCCTTCCTTCCTTCCTTCCTTCTCTCCTTCCATTTCCATCTTAAGCATTTACATGCTAGTTGTTGTGCTAAGTATTAAGGCTTTGGAAAAAGAAGATTTCTTTCTTTTTTTATCGTCAAGGACTTATGATCTAGTAGGGTTGAATGCGGAAGTGGAGAGGAGAGGAAGGGTAAAAAGATGTTTCAGAATGAAGGTAGACTCTCACCAGTGTCTAATTGCATATGAATGAAAAAAGAAGAGAGAAAATAGAAAAAATGTTTACATTGGAAGAGATGCCTGAATTCCAGGTCCAACATACTACTCCTTGGCTGTGTGATCTTGCACAAATTCTAACCCCTCTCTGGTCCTATTTTTCTTATCTGCAAAGTTTGACCTAGATGATTTCTTCCAGTGCTTGGCATTCTAGGATTCCATTATTTTATTACTTTGCTCATTAATTAATAAGAGCAAGAGAAAAGTTTAAGAATGGGTGAAGGAGGGTAGGGGGGTTTGGGGCATAGGAAGTAAGTCTGGGGCAGAATGAATCTGTGAGGAAACAGATGGAGAGAGCCCACTAGGAGCACAGGTTGGAATCAGGTTACAAGGGCTGCGAATGTCAGATTAATGAGCTGTAGTAGCAACCGCAATTATTATGAAAGCTTTGTTCTGTCATTTCGTCTTCCAGCTCCTGTCATGTTTCCCCACTTCTGGCTCAGACCTCTGCAGTGAACTCCCAGAAGTCTCTGGTGGGGCACGAAGCGCACCTGTTCTGAAGACCGGTAACCATGGTCCCTTCCTCTTCCATCTTGAGTGGTCAGGGCCCTGGACCCACTTGATGCAGTTCCAGACTCACCAGTCCTGGTCTAGGGACTCTAGGGCAAGGACACTGATCTCCCTCCTGCTCTATGGACTGGCAGCCTCGTCTCCCTAACTGCAACTTGTTCCCTTTGCTCCTCTTGGCCTCTCCTTAGGGCCTTTGCACAATTTGGAAAATAAGAACCACTAAGGTCATAGACACTGGGGGGACAGGAGTGGTCATTGATTCCAGAAAACTGAGACCTCTTCAAGGGCAAAGGCCACACATTGGCACTTGCTGAATTCTCAGCCTCTAACACAGAACCTGGTTCATAATAGGTGCTCAGTCAATGTTCATTGAAAGAATGAATGATGGAATGAATGATTGGAACCAATCATGTACAAATGATGGAACTGAGTGAGGTCCAACATGGCTAAGTAGCTGCTGAGTTAGCTAGAATCTACCTCAGTGTCATTTCTCCTTGGTCATAGCTCTTTAAAAATAAGACAATAATACATGCCCTGTAAAGATGGCTGTTGTGAGGATTAAAAAGACATCACATATAAATCATCTAGAATGGTGTTGGACACATAGTTTGTACTCAAAATTTTAGGCTCTAGTGCAATGCTGCTCAGGATATCAATGGTAATCCCCTGATCTTTAGAAAAGAATTAGGGGCATCATGTTAAAAAAACAACAACAACTGTGTTTGAACAGTGTTAAAGACCTAGAAAGCCTCATGTGTTTAAGGCAGCTCTGGATACAGCCTTGTTAATTGGAGAGGAATGGACCCGATGACCCTAGGCCCTTTCCAAATCCTTTTGATTCTTGGAACCGGGGATGCATTTCTGATTATGACCATTAGGTGGCACCAGCCCACCAGGTTAGATAACTCCGGCTGCGGAAGGGCTGCTCAGCTTCCCAGCAGGGGAGTTGTAAAGGGAATGGGGGGGGGGGGGGGGGGGGGGGGGGGGGGGGGGGGGCGGTGAGCAGGAGTGGGGTGGGGGAAGGAGCAGCTCAGAGAGTCCAGGTGTTTGTGCCTCTGCACGCCTGTGTGTGTGCCTTTGTGCATGGCTGGGGTGGGGGTGGGCTGTATAAGCATTATGAGGGTGTATGTGCATGTGTGTGAGTGTGTGCGCCTGTGTGTGAGAGACAGCCAAAGACTCCAAGAAAGGGGGCCTTTGTTTCACTCTTGTTTATGTGCAGGGAAATCATCTGACCTAAATGAAATCTCTCTGCCCCAAGGATGTGAGTGTATGGCTGTGGATGAAGTCAGGCTTGGGGGTATCAAATTTTCAAGATGTTAGAGCCACTAAAATTTGTTTAATTGACCCTCTCATTTTTTAGATAGGAAAAATTGAGCCCAGAGTGGGCTAAAACTGGGCTGGGGTATGCCCTAGATCCTTGGTGGGTAGGGCCAGACCTGTGGCTCCCTCACCCTGTCCATCGAGGTCTCCACATCGAGCTTCTGGCTACCTCAGGACCAGGAGGTTGGATGGTCAAACAAGGCAGGTGACCTCCAGCAAGAAAGCCGGCAAGAGGGAGCCTCAGGTCCCCTGCTTAGTCTCATTCATATATCAGTGTGAGCATCCTGGCTTCTCTGCTCTGCGCTTCAGGGCCCACAGCTGGCCCCAGAGACAGTCCAGTCAGCCCTTAGCATCTCCTGGGGAAGAACCTTGAGAGCAGCTCACTTTGCTCAGGAACCCACAGCAGACATGTGGCAGTTGGGGACCAGAGTCCAGATTTCTGGTCCCCTACCCTGTATCCTTTCCTGCCTTCCTTATCTCTGTCCCACTATCCTGGGAGGGTAGCCCAGGGATCAACCTTCCAGGGGCACCCGGAAACTCAGGCTCCACCTTGCCTAAGCCCCTCAGTGTGTCTCTTGTGCCTTTTAACAAGGATCTGGAGCCATACCCAAGGTGTGATGATAGTAACAAAGATTTGTGTATGGAATGGGCCGGAAGCAGATAAAAATCATGATACGAGCTGTCTTTTATATTTCCAGTTTTCACTCTGTTCCAGGCCCTGTGCTGAGTTATTTGGCTCTGAAGTCAGATGTCCTGGGCTTGAAATTTGTCTCCATCACTAACCAACTCTGTGACCTCAAGCCAACCTCTTAACTTTTTATTTTCTACATCTTAAAACTGGGGATGTTACCAGTGCCCATCACAAAGGGTTGTTGAGAGGTTTAAATGAATGAACAACATAGAAAGTACCTGAAATTCATAAACCTCAATGCATGCGATTATGCTTTAATTTTTAGAACAACCCTGTGAAGAATGGTGATCCCATTTTATGAGCGAGGAAACTGAGACCCAGGGAAGTGATGTGTATGGTTCAAGGTAACACTAGCTAGTAAGTGTCAAGATGCTAATAGAACTCAAGTCCATTGGTCAGACCTTATGCCAGTCCTCTAAAATTCTTTGTTGTATCATCACCAAGCCCAGATACAAAGACTTTGTAAGAAAATTTCAATAAAAATAGGATCAAATATTATATCTTTGTATATTTATATGTAAATATAAGAGAGTAAGAAAAAAATTAGAAAAATGAAAAAAAGCTTAAAAAATGACACTGTCCTAGACCTGAGTTGTCATTGAACTCTGAGTCTGTCTTGAATTCAAATAGGTTGGAATCAGGATGCTTTTAGGAGAGGGACATATCCTAGAAATCCTTCCAGGGCTGTCAGGAGCCTTGCACTCACAGCTCTCTCCCTTCCCAGTCTGCCCGTCCTTTGTCACTGATGCATCCCACAGTGGGTCTGGACTGGTAGTAGTGGATGGGTGCACCAAAGATGCCCAGCACAGCTCATCATCACTGCTCCTTCATGGGCCCTGTGCAAATGCATGCTTGGCTTTATATAAAACATGCTTATGAGCACTCATTATGGTTGGAAGTAGTAGTTAACATAGAAACTACACAATTGCAGATGTGTGATGTCAGGCCACTAATGAATCAGTCTGGCAGCCTTGTGGTCCCACCTGATCCAAGGAGGGGCCTCTGCACAGCTTCACCCCTCCAGTGTGGAACCTTTAAGATAAGATAGTATTTGCTGGGCTCCGGCTTCCCTGCAACTTCTCCCCAGGATTCCTCCATCAGTGCAGGCTCCCTCTATTCCAGCTCAACAATGAGCACCCAGCACATCTATTCCCTTCCATTCATCCAACCAGTGTCTTTGGAGCACCCACTCTGCCCACCATTGGAGAAACCTCAATGCACAATCTCAACTCTTTTTTCTGCTTTAGTGGATCTTGCAATTGAAACCTTTAGATTTAACTATGGGGATTTATGAGCTAAACCAATGCCTTTTGGAATCCAGGTGACCTAACTGATCCCCACTTATGCCAGCTGGGTAGATGAGATGGTGGCTGAAGTGTCTAGTAGCAACACTTGAGTTTTGGAGAGCCAGGGGTGGGAATGAAAAAAAAAAAAACACCCAGAAAATCTAAATTGTTGAGCAGGAACTTCAGGATTGGAAACAGGAGCCAAAATCAGCAGCCCAGACATCTAGTAGAAAGTGAACTGAATCTGCAAAATTTCATTTTTGTTACCTACAGCTCATTCTTCCTTTGGCAGCCAGAGTGATCTTTTAAACACAAGTCATGTTGCATCTTTCTGCATTAATGCTCTCCGGTGGTTCCCATTATGCTAAGAATACAACCCACATTTCTTTCCCTGGCCTGTAAGGTCCTGGTGGTCAGTTCCCTGCCTGCGTCTCAGACTTTTCAGGCCTGGTATCTCACCATTCTCACTCCTGCACGTCTGCACCACCCATATCAGCCTGTTTTCTGTCCCTGGAACACTTAATACAGCCTCAGGGACTTTACATTCACTTATTTTTCTCTTCCTGAATAGCTGTTCTCCCACATTTTCTGAAGGTTGGCTACCTCTTTTTATTTAGGTCTTAATGCAAATGTCACATCGGAGATTCCTTCCCCAACTGTTCTGATAAAACCAGTTTCTCCCTGCACCTCATTCATTTTCCATCATATCAACCTGTTCCATTTTCTTTATAGAAATTATCATGAGTGGGGGTCCTGGCCAGGTAGCTCAGTTGGTGTGAGCATCATCCTGATCCCCCAAGGCGTAAGGTTTGATCCTTGGTCAGGGTGCATACAAGAATCAACCAATGAATGCATAAATAAGTGGAACAACAAATCAATGTGTTTCTCTGTCTCTCTCTGCTTTCTCTAAAAAAAAAAAAAGAAAGAAGGAGAGAAACTATCATGAGTTGAAATTTTACCATTTACTTATTGTTTGTCTCCTCTCACTAGACTATAAACTCCATAAAAGGAAGGAACTCATCTGGCTTGTTCATTGATCTATCCTTAGAGCTTGACACACAGTTGGAACCCAATCACATTTGCTGAATGAATGAATGAATGAATGAATGAATGAATATAAAGTGAACAGCAAGTGTGGGAGTGTGATGGGAGGACCCAGTGTAATTTCTGTCTGAGTCCCCCTGTCTGCTGTCCTGTCACTGGCTCATTCTGATTATCTGTCAGCTGCATGGTGTACACAAGAGTGTCATCTAAACATCCCAGAGGATAGCAGGTCTGAATACTTGGGGGATAGGTCCCGTCAGTGGAGTTCAGTTAGAAGCAAGCTTAAATGGCCATCTAGGTATTCTTTATATCACTTCTGGGTATTAATAACTTCTGAGTTGTGGTGATGGGAGTTTTTGTCTTTTCATCTTGGAATTAGTTATGAAACCCTTGGAAAGATATTGCCATAACTGTGATACCACATGATCTGGGTCAGATCCTCATGGGGAAGTCTGCATCCCAACAGCGATGCTCTATGACAGTGATAGGAAAAGTTTGCCATTATCCATTTGGAACTCCTGAAAACCAATATTATGGCAATACCCAGGTATTAAAAGAATCAAAATTCACCCATGATTTCAATGTCTTAACAGAGCAAAGAGATTTTATTTGCCTTTTCTTCTAGGCTTTGTCCATATAACCAAATCACAGTATTTTCAAAATGATAATGTGCAAGGCATTGTTCACTTATTCAGCAAATTTTTTACTAAGGATTTAGTGTATGTCAGTCCCAGGTAAGGCACGGGGTGGAAAAGATGAAAATGTGGCTATGTTCTCCAAGTATGTGCAGACCAGAAGGGAGGCAGACAGGATCACTGTAATCCAAAGACAGGGCAGTAGAATATCTGGAACTAGATCGTGTGTGTCCCAGTCCTGGCTGGGTGTCTCTGGGAAAATCATTTAACAGGTTCATATCTTATTAGCCACCTTATCACTAAATGAGTGTGATGAAAAAAATACTTCAGAAGACTGTTGGAAAGATTAAATAAATATGTGTAAAATGCTAGAACAGTGCCTGGAACATGGTAAATGCTAAATAAGTGACAACTAATATGGCCATTCCAAGTGCCATAGGCTTTGCAGAGAGATGTACGAGGTGCTATGGGGACAGTTAACTGTGACAGGTAGACAGGGAGTACTTCTTGTAGAAGATGGCAGTTTCCAAGGTGGAGGTGGCATGTTGTCAAAGCAAGAGTAGGCTCATTGGGAAAGAAAGGGCTCTTCTTTAATTCTGCCTTTGTTATTTATCAGCTTCTCAGCTTTGGACAAGTCATCTCACCTTGCATGTGAAATAGGTGTTATCTCACAGGAGTGCCATGAAGACCTAGTGTCACAACATTTGTGAGGCTTCTGGCTTGTGGTGGTCCCTGCAGAAGGTACTACTCACTCAGTCTGTAGGGAACCACATGCAGATGTGATGCTCTGAAGCATGGAGTCCTCTCAGTGTCTTTGGTGGTTGCTTGGATTGAAAACAGTTGCCTCTCCCAGGGTCATGCCTCTTTTCAGGGATTGCCTGCGCACAACACCTGATGACCTTGGGGCATAAAGGTCCAGTTCCTCACTCTAACTGGAAATGATGCTGAAGGCCATCATCACTCCTGAGCTCCCCATAGATTCACCTCAGGCCTTTACCTGGCCTGTGTTATAGCTCAGTGTCCATCTCTGACCCTTCTTGCTTCCTTCCTCTCTTGAATTGGCCAGCTCAGGCTGCCATAACATCACATATTGGGTGGCTTAGACTACAGAAATTTGTTATCTCACAGTTTGGGAGGCTACAAGTGTAAGATAGAGGTGTGGGCAAGGTTGGGTTCTGGTGGAGACCACTCTCCCTGGCGTATAGATGGCAGCCTTTTTGCTGTGTGCTCATATGGTCTTTTCTCTGTGCTTACGCAGAGGGCTCTCCTGTCTCTCTTCTTATAAAGATGCTGGTCCTATAAAATTAGAGCTTCACCCTCCTGACTTTGTTGATCTTTAATTACCTCTGTGAAGGCCCTGCCTCCAAACATAGTCCCAGTGGGAATTAGGGCTTTGTATACGAATTTAAGAGGGACACAGTTCAGTCCAGAACATCTCTCTTTTACAGGTGTGAACCCTAAATACACTTAACTTTCCCCCACTGATGTATGTCTCAGTATCTGCTTTCTAAAAACTCAAGTTGCGAACACACTTTTAAACCATCCTAAGGTGGGCGGTGCCTAGAATAGAGTAGTTACTCAGTTAAGCTTCACTGAATGAATTGATATTTCAATTTGAGTTCCAGTGTGAAGGATTATTTAGCACCAGTATTTCCTAATGGTCAGAAAGAATAAAACTCCACGTGTTTATGAGTTTTTGTTTAAGTATTTATGTGCCAAACACCATAAACGTCAGCCCAGTGATCCTGGGGTCAAAGAGCCTTTACTGATTGAGTTAGAAAAGGGGTCATCAGACTGGTCTAGGTCCCAGTTAGGAGTGTGTGAACCGAGGAATGGAGGAAGAAATTTCCTTGATTGACTGCTTTCTGTAGGTTAGTGTTATTCCAGAAGCCTTGTTGGCAAGTATTTTCTCACATACTTCTCCCAACTGCTCTATAAAGTAGGAACCTTTGTTAACGTCACTTCATGGATACGGAAACTGAGGCTTCCTTGCCAAAGTCACATGACCAGACAGTGGCATAGTTGAGAGTTAACCGTTGCTCAGCATCAAAGTCCCTGAAATGCGGGGAGGACTCCCCAGTTTGATTCTACTCCATTTCAATAGAACCATCTGTTCCTGGGCTGCTCCAGCCACATCCGGCCTCTCCAGGTTGATAGTGACAGGCCTGCCTGCCCTCTCCCTCCCCTTTGGCTGTGCACAGGCCCCATTCCAGCTGCTGTTTTCCCAGAGGCCTTTGCAAGGCTGAGGAACCAGACCTCTGGGGGTAAGGCTGACACTAGGAGTTAATGATTATCAGTTGAAACAAAACACTTGTTTACATGTTGCCATCATTAGAGGTTCCAGCCTTACCTCTGCTGGGCCTCCTGCCAGATGTTTGGAGGGGGTTTTCACAAGCTGTGCAGTTTACTAAATATAAAAGCACTCATATGAAGGCGTTTTAGTATTAGGTAGTGCAATTCTGATAACGGGTAATTGCATTTCTTTATCTGGAGCAAAAAGGACCAAGGCATTCTTAGAATTTGCTCAGCTGGGGCACGCAGATGGTTGCTGGAGACATGGGGATTCCCTCCTTGAACCCCCACTGAGGGGAGCAGTTTGGTTTAATGGTCTTTCGAGCAAATGTCTGGCTCCTGATAGAAGCTGACACAACTAACTCTTCCTGAGAAAACCAGGGGAGATTTCATTAAGAAAGTGACATTTGCCCTTGATGTTAAAGGATAAATCTTTCTCCAGGTAGCAAGAAGGGGCAGGGAAAAACATCTCGGAGGAGAGAACAGAAGGTGCAAGGACACTGGGGCGTGGAAGTCTGTCTTTGAGGATAGGTATCAGCTCCCATAGTACTGGGCATAGGTTAGCGTCTACCTGGTTGCCGTCCAGACTGATGGTTCTCAGCCACACCTGAAGGTTAGAACCATCTGGGAAGCCCCAAATAATTACCAGGTCTTGCTTCCTAGGTGCTAACTTAATTAGTCTGGGAGGGGACTCTGAACATCAATATGTTTGAAAAGTTCTCCAGATTATTCTAATATACAGTCAAAGCAAAAATTGTTCCTTAACATCTTCATGGTCTCTCACTGTCCCAACTTGTAGACAAATGTATTAATGAAAAACTTTGGTCGACTTTTCAAATTTGTCACCACGTGTGGCTGAAGTGCAAGACGGGGCTTCCCGAGTGCTCAGCCTTGAGGGCAAACATTTCCCTTTGGGCAAGAGAGGCAGACGAAGCACCCCCTTTCCTGTCAGAGCCTGTTAGGGAAAGAATAACTTGCATGAAACGCTCACCTTTGACCAGATCCAGACCATGTCCATCAATCATGTAGGTAAACAAATACCAATAGGGTCTCATGCTTTTACCTACAGCTCTCCTTCTGCTGACTTTTCTTGGTGGAGAAAAAAATGGTAAATTATTCAAGGTGGGGGAGAGCCAGTTTTGTAACTGTGAATTGTAAGAGGGTTGAATAAGAAACGATAGTAGCCTATACATATTTCATCTCTATTTTTTTTCGCTCCCTTGCAGAAGATTTCAGTTTTCGTTTCTCCCAAGCAGGACTGCTCGCTTTGACATTCCCCGAGTGTCTGTAGTACTAGGCAATAATTAAATATCAGGTGCATAAGTTGCTCTTTAATTTGACATGTGTGCTCCAGGCAATAACGGCACGCAGTGCCATGTGGGAGTGTAATTGCTAAGGAATAAAATCTTGTAGCGAGTGAGATCATTGTATCAGGTATGGTGTGACAGCTCATTTGATCATTATGTCCAGGCTAAAGAGTTTGCCTAATTAGTTTCCATTAAAACTCACCCTTTAATCAAGAGTTATTCTTGCATAAAGAATGTCACTTGGTCCAGATGAATGAACAATGGGTTTACCCTTGAGATTGGACTCTCGGCTGCACTGGGATGCCATATGTCTCTTCAAACAATCCACACCCGGCCTTCAGCTGGGAAGCCTGAGCTGGAAAGGCTGGTATGAATGGAAAGGAGGAAAGGCATTGGGAGGAGAGAATTGGATGCTGCCAGCCCTGGTGGGTGGAGCTTAGGATCTAAGGGGAGCCCCCTGCCAGTCACAGAATCCTGGGATTCCAGAGTCTTCCATATTTAGAGAGAATGGGGAACCACAGAGGAAGTGACTTGGTCATGGTCACATAGCAAGTTATGGCAAAGCTTGGGCTGGGACCCAGTTCTTTTGACTTGAAGCCCAAAGCTCTTTCTTTTCTATCAAATGGTGAATGCAATTCTCAAGGTTCTTAGGACCAAGGATAGGAACCTTTTCCTCCTGATCCACTCTGAGTATTACTGGGCTTAGAGACAGCAAGAGTGAGAATGAGTACTGGGAATGCTCAGCATTCAGTCTCATTTCATTTCCATCTTGTAGGCTCTGGAGCCAGCCTGCTCTCCATTTAAACTTCAGCTTGGCCCCTCACTAGTTGTATGACCTTGGGCAAGTCATTTAACCTCTCTAAGATTTGGTTTCTTTATCTACAAGGAAGGAGTAATAATGCTTAACTTCTGGACAAAAGGACCCTTCTCTGTACCTGGAATTCAGAGACACCTCTTCCCAATTTAGGTTTCCCAAGTGACCCTAATGCTCCTTTATTCCTGTGTCCCAGGATTAGGTATAACTCAAGAGAATTCAGACTTTTGACAATCTGTGCGTGCAAGGATGATTTATCTTCACCAGGTGATTGACAGAAGCCATCTGACATCAGATTCAGATCCGATTCAGGAACACAGTGTCTGGTTGGTAGAAGATGCCACAACTGAACTGGGATCTGCCTGACGGAGAAAGCACCAAGTCACTGTGATCATGGGCTTCGCCCGTCTCCCCCCTGGGCCAGCAATCTACTCCAGGGGAGTGTTTCTGTCCTGAGAAAGTGTTTGTCAATGTTATCATGGGTATTATTGCTGCAACTCCATCTGCTCCCATGAATGCCCTTACCTCCAAATGCTGCTGCTTCCCGAATTTGTATCTTTAGACTTGGTCTTCTTCCTTTTAACCCAAACTTCTGTTTTTCACCTGGAAACTCTAGCACTTCAGCACAACCCACCCAACCCTAAACTTATAGCTCATTTATTTCCCAGCTTCACTGACTTCTAAAAATTTGTAACCAACTTTGCCAAACACTGACATCCAAGCTATGTAACCTCAGAGCCCCCCTGGCATGGGAGGATGTGTGAGGCAGTGAAAGAGCGTGAGGTGGAGCAAATCAGTTAACCATCTGAGCTTAGTTTCCTCATATTTAAAATGGTGTATAGTCATACTACTTATCTCCCAAGAGCCTGCCCTGTTGGACACTTGCTTGTCTGTCAACATCAGCCCTCGTTACTTTCCTTCGAATAGTCTTAGCTTAAGATACACTAGGCTGCCTACTCTTCCCCAGATCACAGCAAGCGTTGCCACTCACGCCTTCATGCATTTGCTCATATCATCTTTTTCTGTCTGAAGTGTTTTTCCTTCCCATGCCCACCTGGCAAGCTCCTACCATTCTTTATGTCTTAGCTGAAGAGTTAACTTTCTTCAGCTTTTCTCGGGCTTCCAGAGAGAGTTAGGGACTCTGTTGTTTATTCTTTCGCAGTGGTTCTATTTCTGTCTCCAGGACTCCTATACTCCACACATTCTATTTTATCTTCGATATCTTTTTTAATGGTTTCTATCATTTTCTCAGTCTGACTTTGCTACTTAATTTGTGTTCAAATTCATCTTGCCATTTATATCATAGACTATATTGTTTACTTCAGCTATTTATGTTTTTTATTCACTGTATTTGTACTTGGTATCTCTTATTCTTGTTCTTGCTTCATATTGCTAATATCCTCCCCCCATATGTCTTTGAGTGTTTATGGCATGCTTCTTTTACATTTTTAGATAATTTGTTTTAATGTCTTCTCCAAATACTGTTCCCTGTTTATGAAGTTGTGTTTCCCTGAAACTATTAATCAACCACTTTGGTAATGTGTATTGGGGAAAGAGGTCAAGTTCAGGTATCTGTCCTTATGGGTTTAAGGAGACAGGAATAGATGAGTTTTAGAGCAGAAAGCCCAAGGTCCCACAGGCCCAGCTCCTTGGAGTTTCACTTTAAACCTGTAGGGAGAAGGGGCTGGAGAGAGGGTGGTCTCTTTAGGTTGTGTGCACCAGCCCTGGGTTTGGGAGGGGATGGGGTGCAAGTGTAAAGGCCTAAGGACAGCAGGGCAGATTGACCTGCTTACATCAACTCTTTCTTTTCAAAACCTTCTATTTTTTAGAGCAGTTTGAGGTTCACAACAAAATTGAAAAGAAGGCACAGAGATTTTCCATTTACATTCTGGACCCAAATATGCATTGCCAACATTACATGCCAGAATGGTACATCTGTTACTAAGGATTGAACCTATGCTGATGTATAATCACCCAAAGTCCACAGCTAACTTTAGGCTTCACTCTTGGTGTTACATGTTCTATGGGTTTGGACAAAGGTGTAATGACATGCCCATTGTTACAATGCAAAATGCTTTCCTTGCTCTATTTATTCCCCTCCCCTGTCTCTGACCCCTGGCAACCATTAATATTTGTATTGTCCCCATAGTTTTGCCTTTTTCAGAATGTCATATAGTTGGAATCACAGAGTATGCAGTGTTTTTTAAATGGGCTTCTTTCACTTAGTAATATGCATTCAATGTTCCTTCGTGTTTTTGATGGCTTAATAGTTCCCTTCTTTTTAGCACTGTATAATATTCCACTGTCTGGGTGTGCCACAGTTTATTTATCTATTTACCTACTGAAGGACATTTTGGTTGCTTCCAAATTTTGGCAGTTATGAATAAATCTGCTATAAACATCATGTGAAAGTTAACTGTGTTGATATGTTTTCAACTCCTTTGGATAAATGTCAAGGGGCATGATAAGTTTTGTTAAGAAATCACCAGACTGTCTTCCCAAAACATCTACCATGTTGTATTCCCACCAATATGTTAAAGCTCCTGTTGCTCCATGTATTCGCAAGCATTTGGACATCAGCGTTCTGGATTTGGGCCATTCTGATAGGTGCAGTACTGACCTATTGTTGTTTTGATTCATCAACTCTTTACCTTAGCAGGGCTTTCCTGCTGCCCTGCTATTGGCTTGGCTGGGCTCTGAGGGGTCAGGGGATGATTTGCCCAAAGCAGTGCAGGAAGGAGATAAGAGCAGAACTTCAAAATTTTGCTCCCACACATTGCCTGGTGCAATTGCTGGCAGCCTTCAGCTTCAAGCTCCAGCTTACCCACCTCCTGGACACACAGCAGTTCCAAGCCCTAATCCTAGAGGGGTCACACTTATTATTATTATTGTTGTTGTTATTCTGGTTATTGTTGTTGTTAGTTCTTGAAACCTACATTTTGCTATTGCTTCTACAATTTTTTCAGTGTTAATTTAAGAGGAAGGCAAGAAAAATAATCAAGTGTCTTGGCAGAAACCAAATTGTACATTTCATAATACTTGATATGACCTCTACAATCCATATGCTGTGTCTGCTAGTGGTTAAAAATCTGAAGTTACGCTGTTGGATTTTTAAATTTTACTTTAAAAGAAACTACTTTAAATTAAAAAATTATGGAGATATAATTTACATCATATAAAATTCACTCATTTTAAGGGTGACTTTTGACAAATACCATCATCTATATATTGAATATTTTCATCACTCCAAAGTTGCCATTCCTAGTCAGTGCTCATCCAGTTCCCTAGCCCTAGGCAAACACTAATCTGCTTTCTTATACGATCTATTAGACTTCCTTTTTCCCCTAAAGTTTCAGATAAGTGGAATCATACTGTTTTGTGCTCTTTCCTGTCTGGATTCTTTTGCTCAGTATAAAGTTTTAGAGATTCATTCATGTTGTGCATGAATTGTTTATGTTGTGTTTATTGTTTTTGTTGCTGAGTAGTATTCTATTCTATTACATGTGCACACCAAAATTTGTTCATTCATGCTCCTATTGGTGAACATTTGGGTTATCACCTGCTTTCCGCTGTTGTGGATCCCTAGTATGCACTTTTTAGCTGTATCACCTCAGGCAATTTATCTAACTTCTTTGGTTTCAGTTTTTCTATGTGAAATGCAGATAATAATACTACCTAGCTTATAAAATTATAGCAAAAACCAAATGAATTAATACATGTGAATTCCTTAGTCCCTGGCATAGCAAGCACTTAATAAATGCTACTATTAAAATTCTGTGTTGTCTTCCCACTGGAATATGAATTCTTTGAAAGCAATAATTAGGGTTTCTTCTAGGACAGTGCCTCATATTCATTCTTTTATTTGTTTCTTCATTCATTCCTTCAGTCGATAAGGTTTAACTGAGATATACAATTACCATACTCCATGCTGGTTGCTAAGGCTACAAACACATCATAGCTCCTGCTGTCCTAGAGCTTCAAGGCTAAAGTGAGACACGAACCCTCCAGGTTGTTACAATGCAGGGTGTTGGAGGGAGCTTAAGGGCTGTGAGTGTCACCTAAACCAGATCTGGGAAGGAGGAGGAAAAAAAGTGATGTTTCAACAATGTATTCAGGATGAACAAGAATGACCTAGTTTGAGGGTTGTGAGGAGAGAAGCAAGAGTGTGACAGATAGAGGAAGAGTCTGCACAAAAACTCAGAGGCAAGAGAGCATAAGCATATAAAATGTATAGCATAAAGGTTTAATGATAGAATAAATAGTAAAGCTGTTACAACAGGTCAGGAAAGAGCTATCAAAAACTGTGACATAGGGATGGACATAGGGCATTAGTGGATGAACAATACTGATGAAGTAGAAACTATTGAAACTGATTGAATGAAGTGGGAGAGAGGATGAAGTCAAAGTGCAGCCAAGGTTCTAAGCTCCAGGTGACTGGGAAGGTGAAACTGTCGTTAAAAATTAGATGTTAGGATGGAAGAGACTTTCTTGGTGTGGGTAGTGACAGAATAACTACCTTTTTGACATAAAGACCTTAAGGTGTTGGTGAATTTCCTACATTGAGGTACTCAGGGGATCTTGGGGGAGATGTCAGAGATGGAGAAATGCACCTGAGTGAAGAGAAGCAGCCCCTCAGTGAACACCTGGTAGGGGACTTACAGGTGGAGCTTGTTGGTCCCCCCCAGGTATTCTTGATGAAATGGTCCTGCAGCCAGCTTACTGGTATCTCTTTGCACAAGTTCATTATTTGCATTTGGGACAGGAGTCTGCTTGTAGGGAGATGTGAAGGGTCAAAGAAGAACTTCTTCCAGGTCTGCTATGGCCCCTGGGTCCAGCTTCAGTGAGTCACAAAGAAACTACTTTTTGAAGTAGGAACTACTGTATTTTGCCATGTATAATATGCTGCCATGTATAATATTCACCCACGTTTTTGGTCCAAACTTTCAGGGAAAAAAATCTTTCATTTTAATTTTTAACCCAATTATTTACTTATTTATATGTAGATATTTGTGTTTTAAATTATAAAGGAATTTTAGCATTTATTTTTGAACATTATGGTACAAGAAATTTTATGTAACAAATAATTACAAAACACAAGAACAGATACAAGGTATTTCAGGTATTACCCATGTATAATGCATGCCCTTATTTTTCCTTAAAAAATTTGGGCAAAAAAGTGTGCATTATAAATGGAAAAATACTATAGGTCATGAGGCTCCAGCAGGAGGCTGATTTTTTAAATTTTCTCATCAATGCTATTACAAATGACATGAACGTGAGGACGTTGAACGGACCATGTCGTTTGAGGACCTGCTGTATTTGTCTGCTCCTGCCTTTCCTCACCCTTGCTCAGATCCCGGAGTCCCTAGAACCACCCGGTCTGTC
Source organism: Anoura caudifer (assembly GCA_004027475.1). NCBI lineage: Eukaryota > Metazoa > Chordata > Mammalia > Chiroptera > Phyllostomidae > Anoura > Anoura caudifer. Next base: position 29,997 of record PVKU01007461.1, read on the forward strand.
TCAGCAATGGGATGACCACACAGCTAAGCTGATTCACCTGACCCCAACCGGTGGACCGGTCGGTCAGTGGAGGAAAACAGAACAGGGTGAGTCTGCATTTTACTCTGCTCACACCATCACAGCACAGTAAGTGATTAAAGGTTTGCATTTTTGGCTTGTGTATTGACACGAAGGCTCAGCGAGGCTCCTGCCACTACCCTTCACCCTGACTCCCTAAATGAAGGCTTGGCTAAACAGGTATGTAGCTGATTTTATTCTCTGCTCTTGCTGTCTTGAAATCGTAATAATTTTGAAGAAGTGGTCATACCTTTTGAAGTTATCCTGGTCCTGCCAAATTATGTAGCAGGTTCTACCCAAATTTTGCCATCTTACATAGCCATGGTACATTTACTGAAATTGAGAAATTGATGTTGGCATAGTACTGTTAACCAAACTACAGACTTTATTGGGATTTTACTAGTTTTTCTATGAATGTCCCTTTGGTGTTACAGAATCTAATGCAGGATATCATGTTATATTTAGCTATTGTGTCTCCAGTCTCCTTGAATTTGTGACATTCATTTGGTCTTTCTTTGTCCTGGACACTTTTGAAGAGTCCTAGCTTGTTTGTTTGTACAATGCTCTACAGTTTGGGTTGGCCTGATGTGTTTTCTCGATTTGACTGAGATTATGGATCTGTGGGGGAAAATACCACAGAGGTGAAGTTTCCTCAGCGTGACTTACCAGGACCACCTGAGGAGTGTGGCGTCTGCCAGGTCTCCCCACTGTGAAGTTACTGCATTTCCTGTTCCATATTCTATCTGTTAGACCCAGTAACTAATTCCAGCCCATATAGAGGAGGAAGGGAATTAAGCCCCACCTCATGGAGAGAGGAATATCAAACAACTTGGAAACAAATGTTAAAACCACTTGGCAATAAATAAACATTTGGAGGAGACACTTTGAGACTATGCAAATATCCATTTTTTTTACTCTTTTCTCCAGCTAATTTTAGCATTTATCAGTGGATCTTGCCTGCAGCAGTTATTACCAAAGTGGTGGTGGTGGTCTCATGGTGAGCTTTTATTTCAAGAGGGGCCTTTAAAATGATGGTGCTAGCCTCATTTGCATATTGATTTGTTCTTTTTACCGAATTAGTAAGGCCTTGAAGGCTACCTGTTGCACTCTGCCAACCCTTCAGGCTCTCGATGCAACTTTGTTCAACTGAGCTGAATTGAATCACTTTTATCAGGTGATGTTTAAAGACAGCATAAGACTGACAGCTGAGCCACGGTTCCAGTGGCATGAGCATTACCTGGGAACTTGTTGGAAGTGCAAATCATCAAGTCTCACTCCAGACCTATGCAGTTAGACGCTGTAGGGGCGGGGCTCAGCAGTCTGTTTTAAGGCCCTCCAGGTGATTCCAATGCCCTCTACTGATATAGGCGGTTCTTCAATAAGTAACTGTATCTGTACTTCAATTCTTTATGGGGAAACAAGTCCCACTGAAACTTTTATCTTTCCCCTAGTCCTGAATGGCTGTTCTATGCTTAAGTCAATTTAGGCAGCATGTGTGGAGTGTTCAGTCTGTGCCAGGCATTGTTCTCTGTCCTGGAGACAGTACTGTCCTGACCTTGAGAAGTTCACCATCCAGGGAGTGACACAGAGTGAAAACACATGATTGAACAACAGGTTAAGTCTCTAATAGGCATTTGGACAAACGATGCTCATAATGCATATCATTTTTTGAGAATCTGTTGGGTGTCAGATAGTTTTATGTATAGTACATTATTTAATCTCCACAAAATCTAGAAAGGAAGTCACCAACTCTATTTTAGAAATGCTAAAACTGAGTCTCTGAGAGGTAAAGCATTTGTCTTAAACTACCTAGCTTGCAAATGCCAGAAATGGAGCTTGGACCCTGGTCCTGCTGACCCCAGGAGTTCTCTTCTCATTGCCAGTCTGCCCTGGGCCGGGGACTGACTAATTCTGTTTAGGTGGAGAGGGTGGGTGTGCAGTCTGTGAGAAGGAGTGGGATAAATGGGAATTTTTTCAGGTGGAAAAGGTGGACAGGGAACTTTAGGCAAGGGAATCTCTTGAAAAAAGACACAGAGGTGTGAAAATATGAAGCCTGCTGATCCAAGGTAGATGATGCCAATGAAGCTAGAGGAAGAGCTCCTGGATGGTGGGGGAAGGAGGGGCTGGAGAGTCGCTGCAGATGGGCTGGGCCAGATGACGGGTGGCTCTCTTGTCTCAAGAGCCACCCCCTGCTGGTTGCAGAGAGCCAGTGCACTGTGGATTGACAACCTCCAGGACCCACAGCACAAATTACATCTGAGTCTCCCTAAAGGGAAGTTGTCTAGAAGTGGAATTAACAACAAAGTCTTTGGCCCTGGCCAGGTGGCTCAGTTGGTTGGAGCATCATCCCATATACCAAAAGGTTGTGGGTTTGATCCCCAGTGGGAGGGCCTGCTAGAGACAACCAATAGCTGTTTCTCTCTGTCCCTCCCTCCCCCCTCTGCCCACTTTCCCCTCTCTCTCTCTAAAATCAATAAACATATCCTTGAGTGAGGATTAAATCAAAAAAGAAAAAATAACACAGACTTCGATGCTATACAGGCTGGGGCTTTGATGCCAACTCTCTCACCTATTGTGCTCTTCCTTAGCCTTACTTTCCTCTTCTGTAACAGATACAACAATAATCACACCATTGGTGAGCACCTGCTATGTGTCGGGCAGTTTCCTAAGAACTTTACATGAATTAATTTATTTACTTGTCATGACAACTTAATGGAACTAATAACATTATGCCCATCTTACAGAGAGGGAACTGAAACATAGTGGGACGGGGGAGAGGGACTGGTCCCTCAGTCATTTGGGCAGGTCTTCCTTCCTGGATTGTGCATCAGTCTCTTGATACTTAATTAGGGCTTACCCAGCATTCCCCACAATTCTAAACCTCTAATCTATGGGACCTATATGTAACCATACCAATGTGAGTAATGCCATGGGTCATTACTTGGGACTCAAAATGTTCAGAATTAGAGTGAACTTACACTATAATAGTGCTGAATTTTGCATTTAAATTGTTTCTGAAGGCTGACCAAGCATTAAAAAAAAAAAGGAATCAAGAAGAAACATGTGAACCACTTTAAGATGCTTCAATCCCAGGATTTGCAAAACACTATCTTTTTTCATTTAAATGAAATACTTCAAATTCTTGTAATTTTTTGAAATTCGAAGCCACTTCAAATTCTTACTTGAAAGTGAGTGAAGATATAACAGACTGAAATCAACAAACTTATTAAATGTGTTTTTTATTCATTAAAGCATGTTTTGAAAAGACCCATGCTAAGTAGGCCTTATCCTAGCCTGGAGTTCCTCTAGATTCTTAAAAAAATAAAAGTGTGTATATCCTGATAGCTTCTGTAATTGCAATTTTGCCTGATGTAAAGAAGAGTGGTGGGACATTTATGCAATGAAATATTACTTGGCCATAAAAAAGAAAAGTTTTACCCTTTGCAACAGTATGGAGGTACCTGGAGAATATTATGCTAAGTGCAATAAGCCAGTCAGAGAAAGACAAGTACCATATGATTTCAGTCATATGTGGAATCTAATGAACAAACTGAAGTAACAAGCAAAATAGAGACAGACTCATAGAGAGCAGGATGACAGCTAAGGGTGGGTATGGGGTGGAGGAATTGAGCAAAAAGGAAAAAAGACCCATGGACATGGACAACAGTGGTGATCATAGGGGGAGGGGAGTGTAAGGGGGCTGAATGGTAATGGAAAAAAATACAATTAAAAATTTTTAAAAAATCACTTGAATAAATAAATCATGCCACAGCCAGTTGTCTTGATGCCACCAAAATGGGTTCTGAGTCCAAACACAAAGATGACTTCTGGTGTGGTCTTATGCGGTTTGGCTAGTCTTCTCTGAATTTCTGTTTTGGGTACTGTTGCCTTCCCAGGGTGAAGGACATCAGTGACCATTTGTTTCTGCTAAAGGAGTCTGTTGGACCTGAACTTCCTGGTCCAAGTAGTTTCTGTGTATTTCATGATGGTGATGGATCTTCAAGCAGCCAGAGAGGAAAAGAGATCCATTTTTTCCTATGGTCATTGATTAGTTCAAGTTTTCTATTTCTTTAAAACCTGGCACATAGTAGTTATTCCATAAATATTTGTTGAATGAGTTAATTGTAAAGTCAATATGTGTAATTTATATATTAATAGATAGGTAATCCATCAAACAGAATTTTCATTCATAAAATGAAGTTGGATATAGTAAGTTGTAATCAAGGATATGTCACTTGACCTTTTTGAATCTTGGTGGTCTCATTTGTAGAGTAAGAGGTTTGGATTAAATACTATAAGATCTCTTTATTTTATCACAAACAGAAAGAGATTCTCCAAGGTCTCATGTAAGTTTTGAGTCCTTCTGTCCTTAGAAGTGATTCTGTACTTTAAAATGTAGTCATTATTTTTAATGTTTTTCATAATTAGATGTTGCTTTTGTTAAAAAAAAAACAATGGCAATCCCTGATATTTCAGGCAGTTAACAAAATCTGGAAGGTGCAGTATCTGGCCTGCCTATAATGACCTTAGACTTCTTGAAGGTCGCATAATGGACACACTGCTTTGCTAAGGCTGTGTTTGCCCTCATGGATGGGAAGGCCCATAAGATGGGCAGTGGTGGGAACGATTTTCACCCCATTTATCATTTCACAATCCACAATTTTTATGTGTTCCTGACAGCAATGGATGTCATGCTGGGTAATCCTCTTCCCATTGTGAAGGGACCTAGGCAAGTACCAGTGAGGTATTGATGAGAGGTTGGAGGGGAAGAGGTAACTGATGATGCTTTTTACCAGATCTACCAATAAATGAGAATACATACTTTGGTGAAAACAGAGATTTTTCTTCTTTACAGGTAAACTTGTGTTATGTTTTTACATGCAACTATATATATTTTAAAAGTCTTAACAGTATTAATGTTAAGAGTGAATTTCACTTTAAGGGCAACCTTCATCTTGTTACAGAATTATGTGAAAATAATTAAAAAATTGACCCTCTGACTTCTCTTACTCTTCTTTCTTGCAATATTACTCTCTCTTATCCTCATGGCAGCCAGAGTCTTTTGAAACATAAAACAGATCATAGCCCATCCTTCCTTAAAATTTTTCCCATGACATCTCACTGCACAGAGAATAAAATCTGAACTTGAGCTTTACCATGGCCTGCAAGGCCCTGCATAATCTGGCCACTGCCCACCTGTCTGGTCTGCTCTGAGCCAGTGTCATCTGTGCTCTGGCTCCCTGCCCTTCTCTGGCTTTGAAGCAGTCTGAGCCTGTGTTCCTCTCAGAGTCTTACAATGCTCATGGACATAGTGCAGCTTCAAGGGGAGGACCAAACAGGTCTTATTTCCCATACTGGGTTACCCTAGGACACATCTGTTAACATCTACTGGAACAGTGTTTCATAAAAGAGAATTTGGGAAATGCTGAATTAAGTGAAAAGAATGGACAAACATTTCCAAGGCAAAAGAAAGTGCAGGTGGTATATTCAACTTGACAAAGTTAAATCTACAATTTAAGCTCTGTTTCAATCTTTTTCTGACCTATAGTTTTTGATGAAAGAGAGAGAAGAAGAGGAAGAAGAGGAATAAGGAAGAATAGAGGGAAGAGAAAGGAGGAAGGGGAGGAGAAGGAGGAAGAAGAGAGAAAGGGAGGAGAGGAGAGAGAGGTGTTTGAGAAGGAAAAGGTGACAGTCCTTCCAACTGCTCTGGGCCTGGCCAGCAGATGGATGGACAACTAGAGGCTTCCCATGGAAGACAATGATGGCAGTTGTCTACAGAATGGCTTTGTCTTGTAAAGGGTTGCATGAAGTGTGTTTGTTCAATTGGCTTTGGCCAGGACAGAGGACATCGGTGGCTAGGTCTTTTCTCTCTTTTTCCATGTGAGTTTCTTCACCCTTCTTTTGTTCTCTGGGGCACACATTATGGTGTTCGTCACTACAGTGGAAGTTAGGCACAGAGGATACTGGGTTGACACTATCCTGAGTGGTCTTGGACCTGTTGCTTAACTTCTCCGTGTTTCCATTTCCTCCTCCAAAAGGTGGAGATAATAAAACTTATGTCCTAATATTGTGAGGGTCAAATAAGATGAAATATATCCACTCATTATAGCAGCTAGCTATAATTATTGGTATCATTGGTAATGGTAATAAAGATATTTCTGAGAGCTCAGTTAATTCATAACTTGTATTTCATTTTAAAACATGTATATTTCTGAGAACTCCGCATATAGTATTTTATAAGAAGACTCTGTAAATTATTTCTTTTAATGCAAAGCACATGCTTCAGGGAAGCTGATACATGGTTTTGAAGGTGGGTGTGCAGCGGCAAGAGAGGATCGCTTTCAAACGGGAACTTTCCCACTCACCTCCTAGCATTGGTTCCTCTCTCTTAAGAAAATGAGATGAACAATGCCTAAGATGGAGAAAAAAGGGAGAAGAATTTAGGCTTTTGCTTTTCAAGCTAGTTGCTTAATATCCCACTTCAATTTCATCTTTATACCCACTTTTTATGTGGTTCAGTAAGAGCCAAAACCTACAACACCAGTGACCTAGGTTCTCCTCTGTTGTATGAACAACATGCCCCACAGCAGGAAAGAATAAGCACTTTCCACGTGTCATTCTTTAGGGCAGGGTGGGCAGGGGTGTCCCTCACCTGGTATGTTCACCCTTGGCTCCTAGGTCATGATTACACTTGTCAGCTGGCCTCCCTTTGTCCAAAGGGCTCAGCCCACCCACCTGGAGGAACTCTTTTAAACCATGACTCTCTAAGGAAAACAGAAACATTGATAGCTGATCATGTACAAGGGATGAATTATATTTAATTTATGAAGCATACAGTTTAGGCCCAAGTGTGTACTTATCCTGCAAATACTGCAGCCCAAGTACCTAGAACAGTGCCTGACACCTAGGAGGCATGCAATAAATACTTTTTGAATATAGAAATAGTAGAGCTAAAAATTGCTACCGTTTTTAAAGTATAAAGAGGAAATCAAACAAAAAGCAAAGCAATGACCCTAAGCTCTGTGTCCACATAACCCTTACCATCTCCATGTGAGAATTATATAAATCAGATTTAAAAAGTCAGACTAAAGAGAAATGATTGGAGGAAAGTGCTGCCATTTCCCCTCTGGCCCTCCCTCATTCCATCTTCCTAAAGGTAATGACTAAAAACAGCTTATCCAGTGATTCTTACCCCAAAGAAGTTATTCATGGAAGAGCATATGGGATATGTAGGGACACATTATTTATGTAACAGACTACAAACACAACAGAGCAGAGGTTTGCAAGGGGAGGTCTGCTGACAACCCACAGGAATCCCAGCTGTCTCAGAAAGTCCTGGTTTGCATGTTAATAATACATAAAAATTTCAATAGACATTCTGACGTGGTTGTTCTGGAACCTGCATTTCATCAAGCATCTCCAGTGAATGTATTGGGTAACTACTGTAAGTTTGAAGTTGAAGCATCATTACTGCTTAAGGATCTACTGATGTTTAAGGTGGTTCAGGTTTTGCCACCAGTCCCTCCTCAGTATGGTATTGGCAAAACCCTTAGCCAGTTTTGGACACCGCAAGGTATCTCTGGTCTGTTGCCATGGGCATCCTCTGACTTATCAACCTGCTTCCCTCTTATTCACTTCTCTTTAGTGTCCCTTTCTTTTCCATGTCTTCCAACAAGTTGGCCGGATTCGTTGCTTCATTGTAGCTGATGTGACTGTTAACTCTAGATATTTCTCAAGTGTTTCTGCCCTTAACTCCTCAAGTTTACGTCTAGCTTAGTTTCTAGCTGTGACCTGTAGCTTTCCCTATTTTGAATTGCTCTACTGCAGAGATCCATGCAGTGTCAGAATTTCAAGTATCTTTGTTTTTCAGGGATCTCCTTCTGAAAAGTGTGCATTATTACTGTGGGAATATCTCTGTCTGTGCCTCTCTCACTCGCTTTTGTATCAGTTGGATCCAAGTTCGAGCCTGGACTTGGGTCTCTCCTGTTGACACTCTGCACTGTGCTAGTGGAACACTGTTTTCCTGGATTTTTAAGCAGAAAAGGACAACCACTAGGCTTAATGGTATAAAAAAATTCTCTCCCATGAGGCAGATGCCGTGGGCTCCAAGTGTGGCATTATTGAACATGGTCATGAAAGCTGGAGCCCAGGCTTTCCTGCTCTGTTCAGTTCCTTGGGGGCTGTCTCTGCTTGGGCTGCTTAGATATCAGGTGATGGGCAGAAGGCAGGGGAAGGAGATGACTCTGCCGGTTCAGGCTCAGAAAACACCTCACTCTTACATGCAGCAGCCATGCCCACCCCATTGCATGATTTCGCTGTCGGCAGTTCAGTTACCTGTGGTTGACCCAGGTCCAAATATAGTAAATGGAAAATTCCAGAAGTAAACAATTCATACGTTTTAAATTGTGCACCATTCTGAGTAACGTGATGAAATCTCGTGCCCTCCCACTGTTGGCCTGGTGCGTGAATCATTCTTCTGCCCTGCAGATGCACCAGGTACATGCTACTCACCCATTTGTCACTTAGTGGCCATTTCAGTCAGCAGACCGACTGTGGTGGTATCTTGGTACCTGTGTCCAAGTCACCCTGATTTTACTTAGTAACGGCCCCAAAGCACAAGAGTAGTGATGCTGGCAATTTGGGTATGCCAAAGAGAGGCTGTAAAGCATTTCTTTTAAGTGAAAAGGGGAGTATAGTACTCACCTTTTAAGAGAGAGACCACAGTCAGATAACTTTTATTATAGCATATTATTATAATTGTTCTATTTTATGATTAGTTATTATTGTTAATCTCTTACAGTGCCTAATTTATAAATTGAGCTTTATCACAGGTATGTATATATAAGGAAAAACATAGTATATATAGGGCTCAATACTATCTATAGTTTCAGCCATTCACTGGGAGTCTTGGAACACATTCCTTGCAGGTAAAAGGGCACTACTACACAAACTGTCAACAGAAAAGTGGCTGTATCCTGGCAAGGGAGAGCATCCACCATCAGGATGTATATGACCAAAGAAGAATGCTCTTTCTCCAAGAAGATTTGAGCTGAGGAATGACATAGCTCACTTATGTTGGAAAACGACCATTCTGGTTACTGTGTCAAGAACCAACTCTAGGAGGGACAGGGTGGAGGCAGGGAATCAACTGAGCAGTCTTATAGTAAAACACTGTACAAAATACTGTGGCTAGAGATGGTGGTAGCTGGCACCAGGGTACTACAGGCAGGCTAGTGAGAAATAGTTGGAAGCAACCCAGAAACTTCCTGACCCCTGAGGCACAGGGCCACCTGAGATTGATAGACCATCAAATTCACCCAGTTCACATTTCAGTTCTACCTCAAAGGCACTGTTCCAAAAGATCCCCCTGAGACCATCCTCTGACAAGTGAAACAGCATCTGGACAAGAGCAAAACATTTGATACCCGCAAGCTCCCAAGTGATTCAGGTAATTTGCACTCCTGGTCTGCAGTTTTTTAGCTGTGTCAGTGCAGGTGGTAGAGTGGGGAAGTTGGGAAGCACCATGGGAAGGCTGGATGACCTGGTGTCCTGCCCTGGACCTGTCCTGGACCTGTTCCCATACATCCTACATAAGGCCACTCCTCTGTCCCCAGACTCCTTGCTACAAAAGGAGGGGTGTGGAGGAGGTAATTTTTGAGGGTCCTTCTACCTGTGACAGGGTGCAGTTCTTAATTTACTGAGGCCCAGGCTCCTTGGGAAGGATTCTGGGAAGGTTTGGGTAGGGGCAACTGTTTTGTATTCTTTTTTTCCTCTCCATTTTTTTAAATTTCTATTTTAAAAATGAGACCAACATCCCTGAGATGTCAAGTTCAAGAACGAGTGACTACGCTCAAACTGCTGTCATTTGGGAAGCTTTTACTCTGCATTCTTTCAGAGACCATTCACCCCAATTCTATACTTGGAACCTCATGGCAGCAAACTCTTTGGGATGGAAAAACCACTTTCCTTGTCTGTTTCGTCTGGTTCAGGCCTTGGAGGACTCAGGAGGCCTGTGAATCTACCTTAGGACATAACTGTTTATTTACACCATTGGTTTCTCCTTGGATGAGATTGCACATAATCTCCAGAAGCACCCCACTATCGCACAAATGAATATCGTGCAGCGCTGAGGAATGCTGACGGCCTACTCCGTGTCTGTGTGTGCTCCAGTTTGCCCAGAATAGATGTGGACTGGTGAGCTGAGGCGGTCAGGGGTAAACATTCAGGGAGCTTTCCTTCTAGATATTTCTTGGGAGGGTTCCTTCCTGTCCATTCAAGGGAGGCAGCTGGTGGGAAAGTTTGCTCTGGAAAACATCTTTGTAAATGCATTTTGCAAATTGCGGAGGCCAAGCTCCCCAGTGAGCAGAGGCCTTGGCAAATGACGCTTTTTTTAGTTTGAACCAGGGCCTGTGTCTCTTAAAAACCCCTAGGATGAGTTTGCAGTTTCGGTCTCGCTGATGCTACCTAAACAGTTAGGGCACCAGGAAAGTCTGGTGTTTCAGGCTTCTCAACAGCTCCCCTGGGTGGTTCAGTGGTCCGACCTCCCCAGAGTTCAAGGCCTATCCTTGCCCGCCAGACTCAGAACCCATCTGCAACCAAATACCAGCTAACATTCAGGCTCTCTTTATCTTCATTCTAATTAAAAAAACATTTTTATTGAATAAATTTTACATGTAAATAGTATAAGTTTAAGGTGTGCAACATGCTATTTTGATATATAAGAGATATTGTAACGATTGCTGATGTGGCAATATTTATCACATTATGTAATTATAGTACAATATTATTGTCTGTATTTATTACACTGTGCATTAGATCTCTATGGCTAATTACTACTTGGTGCAAGTTTGTACCCTTAAATACTATCACTTATCCCCCACCCCCCACCCCATGTTCTGGTAACACCATTTTACTGTTTTTTATAAATTTTAACATTTTTAGATTCCACATCTAAGTGGTATCATGCAGTACTTGTCTTCTAACTAACAGCTAATGGGCACTTACATGCACAACACTGTACCAGCATCACCTCACGTATCCACACCTTTTCTACTTATAGTTGAGAACAATAAGATTGGAGATATAACTTAGTTATACAGTTAGTCAGTGGCAGAGTGTAGATGGTCTGACTCAAGAGCCTGATTGAGATGCTCAGATCGTGCATCACCTAACCAAAGGCAGCTGCTTCACTGAGCTCCCTCGCAGGTCATGCTGCAGAGATAGGCCCAGGACCACAGAGCCGAACGAAGTCATCTGAGAGCCTGTGATGAGGAGGGGTCCAAAGAATATCAAACCAAGTGGGGAGTTTGGGGGTCGAAGTAATTCTGTGTTTTCAAATGCATTTGCTTCATACAGAGGAAATATTTTTCTTATAATTAAAAAATTTTCTATCCTAATTTTCCTGATTTTCATTTCTAATTTTTTTTTTGTTATTTGTATTTTGTCATCTCCATGCCATGCCCTGTCCCCCTCCCATTTCCTTCAACCTGTGGCCATCTTCCAAGGGTAGTCTCTATTGTTACAAACACCAGCAACTTGGGATATTTGGCCATCATATCACGTAGCTTTTTTGTAGCGAACTTGTAACTAATTAATACAACTTAAACTTATTTTTTCCCCAGAATGGCTGCTGCTTAGCTAGGAATTCTCCATGTTTGTATAAGAGAAGTTGACTTTTTTAACCTACTGGAAACATATTTATTTTTTCATCAAGTTGATACATGCCTGTTTCATCCAGTGATGTGACTACTGTTGTAACTTTTTGTCATCTGCAGATTTTGATGCACATGCTATTACATCTATTGAAAATTCCAGGAAAACTATTAAGTAGTTTAGAGCAAAGGCAGATCTCTTTTACTAAGAGTGACCATAAACTCTAGAATTTTTTATGACGGTCCTAATCGCAAATACTCTCTTCTATGATCTTCAATTATTAGTACAAGAAATAGTCAATGGGCCTATAGAATTCCACTAGAGATATTTATCTAATAGTTATTCATCACTTTCACTACATGTGTTCAGCCAGTTATTCAGTAAATTCCTCATTTTTCTGATTGCAGACTTATTACAGTAGACTTTGTCAAACACCAGACTGAAAATAAAACGTAACTGATCTACTGACAACTCAATAAACAAAATCTTCGTTAGGTTTATTAGGTCAGATTTAGGTAAGATTTGTCCTAATGGGACCTAGTCATTATTGCTTATTTTCTAAGCTTTCAAAACCACTATTTAGTAATTATTGCTTTGCTAGTGGTTGAAACAAGTAGCCTCTAGTGTCTGGACCTACCACTGCCATTTTTGAAAACCAACAGAGCATCATTCATTTATTTACCTATTCAACAAACACTTTGTGAGTGTCCATTGTATGTCAGACATGGTTCTTGGTTCTGGCAACACAAGAGCTGTCTTTATATTCATTCATCTTGTCTTTAGGCACCTTTCCTTTTGATTAGTTTTTTTCATGTTTTCTCAAAAGTCACTGGCTGGAAATAGCCCCATTTATATATTAGCTCAGGCCTGAAAACTTTTAATATCACTTATTCTGATTAGTAGCTTTGATTCCTCTGGCATCCTAGAGTTATATTTTTTCTTTCACTTTCTTATTCCCTTTTTTCATCCTTTCACTTTCCCCCTCATTTTCTTCTTCTATATATATTTTTCTTTTTTAACTTCTTTCCAGGCTTGTAGAGGCCCCTCTCAAAGAAGAGAAAAAATCTTTGAGCAGGGCTATTTCAGTTTGTTTTGCTTGGTATGACACTTGTTGAAAATTGGGGGGATGGGGTTAGGATTGAATGTTGGAAGCCTAGACACTACTTATTATTTATTCTTCAATTGATCAGTATTGAAGAAAAGGGCTAAGATAAAGGGAATGAGAACAGTTTTATGAATGGATAGAGCCAAAGCTGATGAAGCCAGAATAATCTCTCCCCATTAATTCTTAGCATAGTCAGCTCTCTCCCTTGGTTTTCTACAATGCAAGCTCTTTAACTATCACTTAACAGGATAAACACTTTCATCCCTGCAATAGTGTGTGACAAGGAATAATAGTAATTTCCAGTACTTGAATCCAAGCAATTAACTCCACAGCATTTTATGAAAATGCAATTATTCTCTAAGTAGGAACTCCTGGGCCATGCTCGAGGAGATGGGCTTTGTGTACTTGCCCCTGCTTCTGTCTCAGCCAGGACGAACGATTTCTGTGTGTTCTATATCCTCAGCGCACTGAACAGGGTGGGTTATAGCTCACTATGATTTTAGTCTTGGTCTTTTTTGTGATGAGAACCACAGAGTTTCAGTGAAGATTCTGGGTGTCTGGCTCATCTAGGTATATTTCACCAGTGCCTGCTACTTTCTGAAAAGAAAAACATGCTGTTTTCCTAGAAGCTGTTTTTTTTTTTTTTTTTTCCCCTTTTGGTTTTACTCCCAAATCCTTACCCTTCTCACTGGAGTAAAATCCACATGCACACACACACACGCACATGTCCCCTCACACCCCAGAGCTGTTGAGCTTGGAGAACACCATTAATAATATAACCAAGTCTGGGTGCTTTTTAAAAGTCTATTTCTTGCTTATAAATAAATGGTGATTTGTTTAAAAGCATCATTACACACAGTGTTCAGCCAGATCCCATGCATTCGATTATTTTAAATAAATGGACCATAAATGGAACAAGTTCTTTCTAATTTACAAATGATAGGAAACATTTTTCAAGAAAAAAAAAGGAAAAAGTATAAAATTCGTTCTTAACTACATCTCGTTAATGTGGAACTGTTCAATGACCTGTAAAGATTAAAGAATTAGTGAATTGGTGGAATTATCAGAATGAAAAATCTGTATAATTTTGGTTTCAATTTAAAAATCTACTAAACAGTCTAGCGACTTTAGTCTCAGATATTACTTTTTAATATCAGTTCCTACAAATGTGGTGGCATTGGGGTTACAAATGAACAGAATGGAAAGCAACAAACAGTATGTTCAAATTCACAGCACAACAGAGGAGCTAAGTGTGGGAAGGAGGGATGCCTTAAGGGGGAGGGCATCCCCCCCCCAATAAAACAACTGAAGACATTTAATTAAGTGACCACTTGGCTAAGTAGAGCAAAAGTTAATATACATAAGTGCATTTATGTCCAGGCAATGGTGCCCTAATTAAGAAGTCGGCTCTGAATGGAGAGCCAGAGACAGAGCTTGTTTAACCAACATCACTTAGAACATCTCCTTCTTAAAATTTTTCCAGCCATGACAAATAGGAGGGGCAATAGGAAGGGAGTTCGGAAGGTCTTACACACTGGATAGGACTCAAAGATGTGGCCATCAAATTGATGAGAGTCTGCTCATAGGCAAGGTATGGCTTAAATACCCCTTCACCCCCTTCCTCACCTGCCTCCATGGTACACCTCACACCTCTCAGCAAGGGGTCTCTCTTCTGAACTACCCCACTGGGAATCAATTTAATTGTGTGTGTGTGTGTGTGTGTGTGTGTGTGTGTGAGAGAGAGAGAGAGAGAGAGATTTTTTAAAAAGCCTTTCCTGCTGGAATACAGTTCCTTTGAGATGATACATTATTTTTAAGGTCTCTGAATAACGCTCGCCATACCAAGCTCATGATAGAAGCCCAAGAAATGTTTTTAATCTGGGATTCCAGATACACATAAATTGTAGAGGGAATTTATGGTAGGGCCCTAACCCCTTGCCCAGGAAAAGAAGGTATAGAGAGGCGATTCTGGAGGAACTGTTCTCTGGACAATTTGCACATGTCCCAGGAGGCTGGCTTAGGTGGCCAGGCTTGTCACAGGAGTCAGAACCAAGGGAAGGTTGTCACTCCTAGAGAGTCAGGTGGCCTGATGCTATAGAACTGAATATGTGTCTGAAGAACAAGGTGCTGTGACTATGGAGAGGAAGTAGTTCTCTGCCTATGCTCCTGCAGCTGGAATAAGCCAGCATTACAATGCTTACTTCTGGAGGGATGGCCAAGTGGCCTTCCCCAACTCTGGGCTTGGTGGACTATTCGTTCAGGTTGGGGGATAAGAAATTGTTGGGGAACAGTCTGTGTGGTTTCAGAGATTGCAGCCCTGTGAGAGCAGGCTCTGAAAGGGGCTAGTAAATCTTCCTGGAAAACCAGGTAAAAACACAGGTGGCAGATATGACCTGATTCTAACACTGAGGGTTCCTGTGGGAATCAGGCCTGATAAATACATTGTATGCTTTGAAGTTTGCTCTGCTTCCTTTTGTATAACCCTGGTGATACAAGCCGGATGTTTAAGTTCAAGGTGTAAGGACTAAATTCCTTATCTCATGAAACAGTCTTAAAGACCCTCTGGCATCAGCATGACAAACAGACTGTGACCTATGAGAGATCTCTGTGTGTCTTGGATTATTATCTCTAGGTAATACCTGTTTTTGCATGACTATAGCCTTTTTGACATTGATTGATGAACTATGCATGCATTCTGTATACCCCTACACACACCATTCCCAATAAAAGCCATTTATGAGAAGGGCTTTTGCTTCCTCCACTAGAGGGAATTGTCACCCCTTTTCTTGCCAGAACAGCAGTATTTTGTCTGGGATGACTTATTTCTCATCCTCGGCAGATGGGAGAATTCTGTGGTCTGGAGTTTCTCCCACAAGAAATACTGTAAATATTGTAGCCTCAAGTTCCTACTCCTTTCCCTGCTTCCAGGTGGCCTGAGAAATAGATGACGTGTGGGCAGGTTGCAAAGTGAACTGTACTTACTTTGTGGGAAGGGCTCTCCTCCCTGCTGAACAGAAAGAATGATTGCCAAGGCCTTTGCTTTCACAGTGACTCTTGGGAACTCTTTTTAAAAAAAAAAAATCTTTATTGAGGGGTAATTCACTGATAAAAATTGCATATATTTACGGCGTACAACTTGATGTTTTGAATTAACCCTTCTCACACATTGTGGCCATAGGAATGTATTGGGAAGATCAGGGAATCCCAAAGTTCAAACCATGTCAGGCAGTGGGGAATACACAGACAAGTCAGACAAGAATTCTGCCCTCAGGAGGTGAATAATCTGATGAAAATTCAGTTTTGGCCAGACATTTATAAAATATGAACAGGAACATTTGAGCCAACAGGCCAGGAGTTTTAGTTGGATACCGGTTCCTTCATCCTAGTCTCCTTCAGACAAACCTTCTGCCTTCAGAAGCGAGCTTGCAGCTCGCGCAGCACCACCACTGCCATTCCTCGGCATTCAGAATTTGACCGGACCATGTTGCTTGCTTTAGGCTATTTTTTAACCTTGCCCCTTGTGGCTCTGGGCTTTGTCTCTAATTATTTCCCTAATCTCTTTGTGTGGTGGCCATAGTCAGTTCCCAGAAATCCTCTGTTGGACAGCTTCCCCCTTTTTTTCTTTTCACCTGGGTCGGATGCTTTCTTGTGCTTTCCGTCACTCACGCTCCCTGCACTCTGTCCTGTTCCCTGGGAGTCTGGCCCATCAGAACAGCCTCAATGGCTCTGTTGCTTCCAGAGGAGAGAATGCGGTTGGGAGAAAAATGGGGTCAAGGCGTTTCTCCCCTGTTCCTTCCCTTCTGGATCACCATGGGTGACTGTTTTCCGGACTTCTTCTTTGAAGCCTCTTTCCATACAGTTTTTTGATTAATCTCACCCTTCCCTTCCTGTTATGGCCCAGAGGTGACAGTGGTTCCTAACCGTTGTTAGCCCTGGAGTACTGTCTCTTTCCCTTAAACCCCGTTCCCGTCCTTATAAATAGTTCTTTTGTGAAATGCTCCTTAAATCACCTGTTCAAATGTGCTTTTTGCTTCCAGGTCCCTGGCTGATGCCACTCTTCCCAATTCGTGCCCTTTGGTAACTTTTCTCCAGCCTTACAAACCATGACTGTGGATTAAAGGACATTGCCTGGATCTCCAGATTGGGCCTCATGGTCCAGCCAGTAGGCCTTCAATTCATTTGATGTTGTCCATTTTGAAGATGAATAGGCAAGGAATGCTGCTAAACATCCTGTAATGCACAGCACAGCTCCTCATAACAAAAGACTCCCAAAATGTCAGTGGAACAGAGATTGAAAAACCCTGATCTAGTGTATTGTTTTTACTTGAGGGATCAGAAGAAACTCATAGGAGTATCTCCTGGGATTCATCTGTGAAGGTCAGAAACTCAGTATTCTAGGTGAAAATTTTTCTAAGACCAAAATCAGTGTAGGTAAAGAGGAGTCCAGGGATGTGTCACTGAGTGTTAGTTAGATCTGAGAGATGAGGCCCCTGGGCACTCAATGCCAAGGCTTCGGCTGGGGGGCCAAAGCTTAGAGCTCAGGCTGGAAACTGAGAGCTGGCTCCTCCCCCACTCCTTGGCCTCTCTGCCCCATTGTCTACAAACTGTCATGTGGGGTTGGAAGATAAGCTCATCCCACTTCCAAGTCTGCACTTTGCTAACAGTGTGTTTACTCATAAGGCAAAGAGGAGAGAATTTTGAGGCAAGTGTAAAGGTGTTGGGTTTTTGTTAACCAGAAAATAGAAGTTCCAGAAAAAAGGGGGAAAAAAAAGGGTTGGGCAGGATATTGGGAGTTCTAGAAAGAGGAAGCAAAGACACCTTGGGCTGACCATGGCAGAAGGCTTAGTAATTCAAGGGGTTGGGCAGGAGGATCTAGGCCTATGGGGTGTAATGCATGGGTGAAATGGATTTCCCTTAGTATCATAAATTTGCAGGAGTTGTCTGGACATCACAGAAACTCTGCCCTTTCAGTAATGAAGATGTTGCTTTTCGAGAATGTCCTGAGTGGATCCCAGCTTCTTCCTGGCTCTGGGGAGAGAAGTGTCAGTTATCACGCCCAGGTGGTCAAGGAAGAAGGGGAATCAGGTGCTCTGGATGAGTTGACCTGGAGGATGGTTGCAGTGGAGATATCCTCAGATGCCTTTCTCCGAACACTCAAGGGTTTCCAGTATCTTTTGAAATCAGTCAGTGGCCTGCCTGTATTAATTGATGTTCATGGTCCCCTAATCAGGGACCAGAGTCCAATGCCAATTGTTTCTTTTACTTTTTAATGGATTCGAACTCTATACCCAAGCTTAGAAAATCAAAGTGTTTCTGGAAGATATTTATTAGTGGACAAATTATAAAAACACATAGCAAACCTTTAGTTTGCATTACAAGTGTTAATATATGCAGAGCCCCGTGAATAGCTCATCTTTCTGCCTCTCTTGTATCTTAAATTTTTCATTACAAATTTCCAGGGCTTCAAAGTACATTCTCACAGCCAGTGCCTTTTTTCTCCCTTGCATGACCAAAGAGCTGTCAAAAACGGTTCCTGGGCTGGCTAGTTTCTTCCCCCCTTTTCTCTCATCTAAATGTCAAACAACTTAGCTTAAATAAAGCCCAGCATTCTTCGTCTGGTGCTTCTCAAAAGTAAAACACCACCACAGAAGGCATCTACAAAGGCCCTAATTAATGTTTCTCATTGATTTGGTTTTAGTGTGATGTATTTTATTAAAAAAATATGAATCCAGAAGGCATTCTCATTAAAATCATTAGCGACCCAACACTGGCTGCAAATAGCCTGGTGCGTGCGTGGTAGGGCTCAAGAACCCAAACTCACACAAACAACTCATATGTGTACTTGTATGTGCATGTGACATGCCTTCCAGGTTATGCACAACACATCTGGGTGTGTACACATGCAACATTTTGTGCATATGTACAGGTGTCTGACTATACATGCAGGCATGCCAACCTGATTACCCATTACATGCTCAAAATACAGAAGGCGATATATGCTTACACACAGAGTGTACACATACATGCACACACTGATTAGATGCCAATGGATATCTCTGTAATAGAGGGAGAAATAGAGCTGACTTTTATGTTTTTTGGGGGATATATTTTTGGGAGAGGCCAAGAAATACTGGTGCCAGTGGTTTTCCACGTTATATATTGTCTCTCAGTGAGATTTTTTTTTTCCTTTTTCAGTTGGCCTCCTTTTACCATGGGCCAAAGCTATCAGGACATACAGGGACATGTCCACTTCTTCTGCTGAGACTTGAGTTTTCTTTTAATAGGCTGGAATGTTTTCTGGAGCTCGCTCTTCTGACTGCTCTCAAGGCTTTCATGATAGAGATGGAAAAGGGAAGAAGAGAAGGCTACTGTATCTCAGTAGTGGGAGGAGATTTAGGCTCTTTATTTCCTTCCTTCCTTCCTTCTCTCCCTCCCTCCTTCTCTCCTTCCTTCTCTCCCTCCTTCCCTTCTTCCCTTCTTCCAAGAGAGGAAGAGAGGGAGAGAAACATTGATTGGTTGCCCCTTGCATGCCCTTAGCCAGGGACCTGGCCTGGGACCCAAGCATGTATCCTGACCAGGAATCAAATTGGTGATGTTTTGGTTTGCAGGGCAACACCCAACGCAATGAGCTATACTGATCAGGGTGGATTTAGACTCTTTAGATAACAGCTGTTACGAGTGGTGGTTTTTGGTGAAATCCCACATGTTGTTTATTTTTAAGAAGTCAATTCTTGGCTAAACAAATCCTGTCTCCATCTCATATCCCATTTTTAAAGTGCTCTTTGTTGTTTTTCAGGAGTGGTAATTTCAAAGGGGCTCCTATGATTATAGAAAGATCCGTTGAAGTTCTCTCCTCCACCTTGCCTCTAGGACATTTGCACCCTCTGCTCTCATTGTGGTGTCTGTGGATCTACCCTTTCCCATTGAAAGCCAGTGGGGGTCTGAGATTAGCCCAAGTTGTCTTCCTCCCAGGCCAGCCAAGCTGGCTAGAGCTCAGCATTAGAATTTGGGGCCATAGCTATTACTTTTATAAAAGAGCAGATATGCTCTGAAGTTAAGATGCTTTGCCTTTGTTCCATATGCATATATTTCTTCCAAGACTTTGCAGGGAGGAATTTACTGAGCCAAGGCATGGTTTATATATTTTCAGAGCCCACATATCAAGATATTATCTCACCCTAAATGATACATGAAACTTGGACTAGATGGTAATAAGTTAAAATGTAAATCATCTGAAATGAGATTCCATGTTTTACCTTTCACTAGAGTTTTCCCTCCAAGCCTACAGGGAGCATGGACTTATTTTCAAGGACCCTTTTCTCTCCTCCCCCTGGAGAGCACAGCTGTGTGTCTCTATACCTTGCATTTCCACATTTCCCCATAGAGGAGAAGTTGCCTACCCTGGGTATAGAAAACTTTACATTTGAGGGCCATGTTACCCTGGGGGCAGGGGGCCTCTGTGTTCAAGGTCAGAGCTCATGTAAACACCCTCTTAACCTCTCCTCTTGTCTTGAGCTTCCTCACTCATGTGGCACAATCAGAAGACTGGCATGCAGGCCATTCCTCTCTTTTGCTCCCTTAAGGCATGAATGATTGTGTGGTCTCCAAGTTTTAGATTTGGAAGGAAGCAAGAAAATTATGTTCAGCCTTAATCTGAAGCCCTGTTCTACAACCTGTTTTTGCCATACTCTGGGGCTTAGGGTGCTTGCTGGTAATTAGCAATAGAAGTAATACTCTGCATCTTATTTGACAAGTGACCAGTGCATACCATCATTCAGAAACCCAGAAGGGAGTAGGAATGAAGGCAGTTTCAATTCATAGCATATATGAGCACAAACAACATTCAATAGCGACCCATCGAGATAAAATAAGTAATGGCTACTTTAAGCATTAGCAGTAGAGTGGGGGCAGGGGGAGTTACACACCAAAGCCTTTCCAGGTAATGAAAGCACAGTCTCCATGTTTTGCCATTTGTCAGTACAAAGTAAATATTGGAATCTTAATACTTGCGTCCTCTTGGCTAAATATCCTTCTGTGGCTGTTGCTCAAATATTGAAAATACTTGTGTAAGTTCTAGTGCAAAACTGCCACCAGAGTGATTTATGAAGGGACATAACCTGCTGCCTCTCTGAATTCATGCATCCACCATCACAGTTCATATCAATTTTGCTCTGGTCCCCATTAGCAATATTGTCAAAAAAATCACAGAAAAATAACGACTCTGTAGGCCAAGAAATTTAGATCCGGATATGAGCCGTAAATCTGTATTAATTTAATAGTTAAAGTGCGTTAATGCTTTGTAATATTTTTTCTTTATAGAGAACACAATAGTGAGGTCATCTGTAATAAAGATGTTAATCCTGAGCCACCTGCTAGTTTGTTTTGCCTCTTGGGGCAAGAGGACGTTAATGGATGAAATATGGCCTCAAGCTCCTTAAAATGGTGTTTTATGGCAACCTCTATGCAGGGCCATAAAACACTCACTCTGAGTGATAAAGAATCTCAAGGAGGGATATACACTCTCCATCATGCCTGATCTGACATTAGCTTTGCTTAACTTATCACCCATCCACAGACACCCACTAGGCTGGGCAGCAAAGTGAGACCAAGAGCAGCCCCAGGGCTCAGATAGGAGTAGCGTGAGTTATCTGGCCTTTTGGACCAGTGTTTTCAGGCCTCAGCTCCTAGAGAAGGGTGTCCATTCTGGAATCCACTGCTGTTTTCTCCCTGGTTCTTTGGTTCAGGAAAATGACTGATTGTTCCATCATTGGATATCTGGGTAGTTTTTGTCACATGCACAAGAAAATAAGGAGTCATACTCACCCACCACTGTCTCTGAAAGTATTTACCTTTCATATTGAGAAGAACATCCTTTGTTTAAATTTCAGTGGTTTCTTTCCTGAATAAACAAGTAAGCCCCATGTAGAGCCTTCTCATTCCATTTTTAATACTCACATTTCTTTCTTTCTTCTGGTTTGGAATAGCTTGGTCACTTTCATGTCAGTGAGACCCAATGAGCTATTCAGATTGTGCCAATCTTCAGGTGGGAAATTCTATCTCCTCAGGACTTGCTAAATTAGGGTAAATATTTCACCTTGGCATTTGAGGCTCTTGGACCATAGGGAAGAAGATGCAGGACATTTGCCATTTGTCAGACAGCAAGCATGTAAGAGAATGTCTCCCACATCTGCCCTAAACATACTTGGGGAGTCCATCCTAAGAGAACAGAATCCAAGTGGTCCAGGAGACGGAGAGGTAAAGCTGCTTAGAAAGCCAGGGTCAGTGAACTCTCAAAGGGTGTGTTACACAGACTTGCTCCTTAGTAATCGTGGGGTAGTGGGACAAGGGATACAGGCCTTAGGTAAAAGAATGACATACAGATATGAAGTACCAGCAGGAAGTGATTCACATGCAAGTGAGAAGCAGGTACAGGAGGAGGTTCTGCCCTCTTCTCCAAGTCTCTAATGCTGAGATGAGAGTACAGGAAACCCCAGTCAGCTCATGTCCTAACAGAATGCTTCTCAATATTAGTGGTCTAGGAAGGTAAGAACAAAACTAGGATTTTTCAGAAGGTACTGATGGCTTGAGGTCCACATATGGACACAAGGCCACTACTTCTAAGGGTACTTCCTCTCTGGGTGGCACTAAGACTTTATACCCATTTAGTGATTTTAGGAGAGGGAAGATGAAGCCTATGGCTCTTGTAGGTACTTCTGGACCACCCAGGCTGGACCAGGGTGGATCCAGGCCGGGCATCTGTGATCACATCCCCTCTGAGTGGCTGAGAGATTGTCTCTAGGTCACATGGCCAGTTAGTGTGTGCAGGTGAGACACTATAGGTGGTGGAGGTTTTCCTTTTCTTAGTTCTCTTTACCTTAGATTTTAAAGTTTTGCCATCACTTTGCTGGTAAGTCCTCCTAAATGAGTATAAGCACAGACCAGCATGGAACACAGGTTCCCTTTCCGCCTTTATTTATTTTAACTACCATATATTGTTCTTGCTAAGCTCATTAAAATATTCTCTCATTAATCCTGAAAACAATACTTCAAGTAGGTTGCTATTGTTATTCTCTTCTTACAAAGGAGGAACTTCAGGCCGAGGACATGAATGAACTCATCAAAGATCACAGTGTTAATCAGTGGCAGAGCTAGGGTTTGGTCCTAGCTCAGCCCGATTCCAGTGGCTGTGCTCAGAGAGATTTCATCATCTGTCAAAGGTCACCTATAGCAAATGAGCAGTAGAGTTACTTTGAACCTAGATTGGACCTTAAAGCACATGCTTTTTTCTCTGTACCACACAAGGAAATTTGGAATAAGCAAGAAAGATTACTGGATGTATCCAGTGGAAAGCTATACACACTTGTAAGGTTTATCTGATTTTAGCCTTTCATTGTCTTTGAGCTGTTTTACAATGTAAGTTATAGATAAGTGATAGTAATGCAAAATGATTTTTGTCTATACAGATGCAAATATATTCTGTTTGGTATAGTTTTAATTGACTTTCCTATCCCCTCAAGCCCCCGTCCCCCCCAAAAAAAATAATGTAACATCACTCTGTGAATTTATTTTAACATTTCTTTATTCTATATAAATCTATGGTTGTCTAATTTTCCCTTGAATAGGTAGTAGCACATTTTCCAATTTTCACACATGTCTATCTTATATATTATATTCATTTATATACAAAAGTCATGATTTTGCCTTTTTAGAAAACAATTTTTTAGCAGCCATATGGCCAAAAGACAGGGTTACAAACAAGAAGTCTAGTTTCTGTCCAGTTGGATTTTGTAAATTTAGATCAGGAAAGGGGAATTAGGAGATAAGAAGGCCCATCATTTGTACTATTCCAGCCAGGCTACATAGCCTAGTTATTGATTAAAGAATCACATACCACTGCTGTTTATTCATTCAGGGCTCCAAAGAGAATGTTTGTTTTTTTCCTGCTTTTAATTATTGAACATGAGATGCCAATGTTGTTTTGCCAACAGCAGCACAATAGGTCTCTAATGAAACTCACTGAGCTACTAATGATTAAACCATCAGACAGAAGTAACCAGTGCAGAGAGATATCAATTAACATTCTTCAATAATCACTCTTTTGTTGTGGTTGTTTTAAGGAAGAGTGTTTTTGATGTTATTTCTTCAACTTTATCACATAGAACTTCCACTTCTGATGAAAGTGTCATCAGACCTCTGCTCTGAAATCTTTGTTTTTTTCACTGACTAGAGATAGGATGACTCAGTTTACCCTTCTGAGATTGCACCCTTTAATATGAAAAGAGGAACTGATAACAGTTTCTTGGAAGAATTACTGTGAGGCTAAAATAGGGCAATGTAAGCTTAAGAACCTAACCTATGCTTAGCACATAGCAGAGGTTCAACATTTTTTTAAAAATTTTCTTTCTCCCCGCCACTCTCTTTTCCTGCTATCTTCCCTTTCTTACTTCTTTCATCTTCTGGTCTGTTTTCATAAGCTTAGTGGTTTCATCAGAGATCCTTACAAGTATCTCAAACTGTGTACCCATCTTTGAAATTATAATTTAGCTGGGTCCCCTGCCAATGGGATGGGCAAGTACCACAGAACCCTGACAACAGATGATTGGTCCAGTGGGAATTATTTGGTCAAGCCAATCAAATTTTCTATTGCGAGGCTCTGTACCTAAGAGAAAGAGGCTAATTAGACCATGGTGGGATCCAAAGCTAACAGGTCACAAAGGGTCAGAGGGAAAGCTGGTTCCAAGGCAAACCTAAGAAAATGTTATGTGTCATTGTGGTGGGAGAAAAGGGATCGTGATATTGGAGGAAGCCATGATGCTGTGAGGAGCAGATGCCCTGACTGGGGATTGAACCTGCAACCTTCCAGCATACAGGACGACTCTCTAACCAACCGAGCCACCTGACCGGATCTTGGAGCGGGGCATTTTATTCAGGGATACGAAGTCTGCAAAATGACAGTAGGAGTAGTCAGACTTTTAAGGGTGATCCAGTGAACATGAAAGTAGGGGTAGGTTGACAAGCCCTAGACTGGGATTGCCCGAGGCCAGCATCTAGGACAACTTTACTCATTTACAAAGAGCAAAGGTGACTGTCACTGGGAGGCAGCAAGACAGGTCTTGTTAGCTCACTGCCTCGGTATGTGAAGGGGTAAGTGAGGAGCCAGTTGCCTTTCCTTTGGGGCTGGAAGACTTCAATGGTACCTTCCTTGGGGAGCCTAGAGAAAGGTTCTTCCTAGTTTCAAGGTTTTGGTTATTTCTAAACTCATTTTTTTGTCCCTACCTCCCCCTAAGGTTGTTAATGACCAATGGTAGTGGGACAGATGATCTCTAAGAGAGAGGCATCAAGGAGGCAAAGGAGACGCTGGTGGGATGGAGGGATTTTAAACTTTCCATGGTTTACAATATAGGGGAGAGTAGTTCCTGGCCTGATACTAAATTAAATATTATCAACTCTGTAATTTAAGAAGCTCTGATTGCCTAAAATATGAAATAGGTGCAGTGGGGAACACGGAGATCTTTCTTAATTCTCAAGTGAGGACATGGCATGCTCACAAATAACTATGAATCAGAAAACCATGAGAATGTCACAAAGAGTGATTAGGACCTGAAATCAAGGGGAAGTTAAGTCAGACTGGGGTGCTTCATGGAAGAGGTGGATTATAGCTGACAAAGGATGGATGGTAGTCTGACAGGTGCCCATGGGAGGGCACAGAAAAGTATTCCAGGAGGAAGAAACACCATGTGGAAAAGTATTAAGCCGAAAAATGTGGGAATGTTTGGGATGCAGGAATAGTTCTTCCTTGGATTGAGTGCAAGGTTAGACCATGATAAAATGAGCCTGTTCAGGATCTTCAATGCCAGTAAGAGGGATTTGTTCTCAATTTGGCAGGCAAAGGGAAGTCTTCTCTGAGCAGGGATCAATGCTGTCAGATTTAGGGAGATTAATTGGGCAGTTGAGTATAGGATGGGTTGACAGAGAAAGAGACTTGATGCTAAGGAGCCAAATAGATGTCAGTTTAGTGCCAAGGAGCAAGTGGTTCCACAGTGGTTCAGGAAGCCCTGTGGTGGTGATGGGGAGGTGAGAGGGTGAAGTTTGAGGTCCATTCTTGCTCTAACCAGAGCCCTCAGAGCAGCTGAGCTTTTATTCATTTTATCAAATGGGGGTTGCTGTGAGGTTGTATTTGCTCAGTAGTTTGGAGTGCCAACTATAGCCACAATAAAGACAGCAAAAACAAGAACACCTTAAGAATTCTGATGTAGGTAAAGGGAGACTGGCTTGCTTGGAAGTTCAGCTGGTTTGGTGTCTAAATCCTGCACAGACTTACCAGTGACAGCGTTTGCCAAGCTCCTTACTATTTCTTGGCCTTAGTTCTCTCATTCTTAAAAATATGGCTACTAAAACCAACCACATGATATTATTATAAGGGCTAAATAATACGATGTATGGAAAGGTTACCACAGGGCCTGGCATGAGACAGACACTAAACAAATGTTCATTTCATGTCTCCTTTTCCTTAGGGAGGTAGGCTGGGCAATTATACTAATTTTTGATGGGTATCGTAGGTACCTATATACTTAAATGAGTACAAATGCGATATTATGTTGTGGATATGCCAAATACCAGGGACAGTATATCACTCGTGGCCTAATCAGGAAAAAAAAAAAAATTCAAGTGCTTATCTTGGGTGGGTTTTAATGTAGGAAATTTTGGAAGCAATCAGAAGCCAGAGGTTAGTGTAGTCACCAGAGATTAACAAAATGAGGGAGGCACCACTTCTCTGGGCCTGGAGGGAGAGAGAGAGGAAGCAGCATTCTGGGTGGGTCATCCAGTGGAATCTGGAACCAAGATAGGCCTGTCCTGTGTGAGCTGGAGCGAAATAGGAAATGCAGCTACTACAAGAGAAGCACCATGAGGAAGACAAACAGCTGCCCTTCCTGCCCTCCAGTCTCCCTCCAATGCCTCCCATTGGCCAAATCCATCTGGAAGCTAGATGATAGGGGAGCCTGGAAGGATTGCTTGCAGGAGTGAGCATCCATGTGATACCAGACCGGAGCCATGCCCCAAAAGGGCAAGGAACTGATCTGAGGGTACACAGGCCAATGACAATTTGAGTGTTGACAGTGGAAAAGAGTACAGTGGTCTATGTAAGCTACAGGATCCTGAGTTAGAACAAGAAGATGATGAGTCCTGAGGTAAAATAGTCTCCGGTCTTTAAAGAGCCTGACAGATTCCTCAGCAGCATCTGGGCAAACACTGGCAATTAACTACAGAGTTCTATACTTGCCCTCTTTAGGCCTCGGCCTATCCCAGATATGACTGTAACTTCATGCAAGAGTGAAATAGGAGAGAATGGTGTTGGGGCAGTGTGAGGCCTCTCTTGGCTTTGGTGCTGGATTTTGTGGGAAAAGGCATTGGCAATTAGGGGTTTCCAGGGACTGATTCACGAGGAGCACTCTCTGGACCCAGAAGACTCTGCCTTAGAAATGACCATTTGGGAGTCCTCCAGATGCAGTCCCCCTTTCCCCTTCATCTTTATTATTGGATCACATGAGAATATGTCAGAGGAGCTCTCCAGAGACAGAGCCTCAGAGTTGAGGGTGTCTTAGAAAGCGTGGAGTCTAAGCCCATCTTAGGCAGAGCACAATCCAGCATCCTGCATCCAAAGTTGGTGCTTTTGCAGTTTACCTCATTAGTTGGTTCTCATAGATCTCAGTTTGGGGAAGGGAGGGATCCCCAATGAAAACTGCAGACTGGCTAAAGTGGTGCAGATTTGTGTCTTGACTCTGCCTTAGTCTGGGTAGCCTCAAGCCAATAGTTGGTCTCTTTGGGCTTCCACATCCTCATTATGAGGGAGTTAGCTTAGGTCACAACTATGGGTTTTTCCAGCTTTGGAAACTGTGTCAACTCAACACAGAAACAGTAGAAAGATTTTGGTCAATAAAAATATCGATAGCTATGATTTATCAAGCATGTATACTAAGAATTTTTCGTGCATTATTTCACTTAGTCCTGATCCAGGAGACTCTCCTAAGATCCTTGTGTGATCTTGTTTGCAACTGCCTGTTGTCAGTGGTACCTCTACTGTCAGCCATGCTTAGCTTCTGGAGCCATCAAAGCACCCCAGGGCTTCAGGTCCAATTGCTTTCTTATTCTAAATCCATGCTTGCTTTATTCAAGTATTATAAAGTCAACACACTGAGAGGCAGACAAAATACTGTTCAGGCATCCAGCTGTCATCCCCCCTCCCCCGCCCCCCAATTCCAATACTCACAATATGTATACTCCTTAAGCTCGCCTGCTGTGTGATTCTGTGTAACTAATTCCTTTCTTAGACTCTACAAGAAGGAATTAGGCCTAACAGAGAGTATTTTAAATTAAAGTACTTGCCTGGTGTTAACTTTCTTTGTAGAGATTATCAGTGAGAAAATGGTAGAAATAAGATATAAGGTATCTAAGTCTGGCAAGAATAAGCATATCAATGTTAAGGCTCTTGGGTAATAGCCCTAAGTAAGTACCATTATCATTCAGTTTTTAGAGATGAAGCAACTGAGGCTTCGTTCATTAAGTTACTGGAAGTCATCCGACCCTTTCTGTCATGATAGATTAATTCTCTCTGTATGTTGGAAGATCTGTATGGGCCAACAGCTCTCAGAGACCTCCACATACAAGTTTGCTCCCTTCTCTACCCATCCCCTACCCAACCACTGCCATATCACCAGCTCAGAGTCAGGATTTGGCCTTTGGTGGAGAGTGAGTGAGTGAGGCATGGGCAGTCAGTCACATTTAACTCCAGCTTAATGATTACAAATTTATGGTAAGTAGGCTCAAGGTGTAAGGCTGTTGATAAAATAAAAGTAAAAGATGATGAGGTCTGATTCAGATCAGAGGTGAATTGAGAAAAGAGGGACAAATGCACGATGCTAAGATAGAACAGTCAGTAACGCTTGGCTGATGACTAGATGTGGATGTGAATGGGGGAGAGTGGTATCATGGATGACTACCTGCTGTTTGACATGTTGATGGAGTGCCCATTTGTTATGATGTGAAACACAGGAGAGGTGCTACCCGTTCCCTGCCTCAAAGATCCCTTTCTCTGGCATACACTGGGAGGCTTGTATGTTATACATTCACACACAACTGAATCGTCTGAATTGTCCCTCTGACGGCCACTTCCTTTCTTGGGTTCCTGCAGCTTCTCTCTCTTCCGCCTGGTACCATGTTGCCTTTGGTGTTACTCACTACCTGTTCTCTTAACTGAAATTCTACTTCTCTCACATGGGTGAATGGGGGTAAGTTACACTTGCTTGTTTGGTACAAATCCTTCGTTCTCAACGCTAAACTGACACACCGCTACATGGTCATCTCAGATTTTACTGAAGAGTTGGAAACAATAAATGGAATTGAAACTCCTGATGAGAACTATTATAAATTGCTTATCATCACTCAAACATGTTGATTCTTCGATCTTAACATCATGAATTTGTATCCCTCCCCTGCTCCATTTACTTCTGACCTAAATCTGACTGCAGAAGATGATTAGTCCTCCATGGAGTGTCCCCTTGTGGGCACAATCTGGCCTAGTTCCCTGCCTTTAAGATCTCCCTGCTCTGAGAAGTTACCTCTTTTCTTACATCCTGCCCAAGTGAATGGTCATTCCTTTTGAGGTAACACCTCATTCCTACTAACAGGGCTAGCTTTGTGTTAGCATCCATCCCTTTCTCCTCAACAGCTGTTATTTGGGATGTGGTGATTCTAAGTTGTACATTTTCCCTCTAGGAATTCTTCAGAGTAAGACCCAGGGAGGTTTTAGTAGGATAATCCATTCATTACTCAGCAGGTTACTGTTGGCTCAGGTTCAAACCAATGTCTTCTAAAGGCTGACCTTAGTTCCTGGAGGAAGTCTATATCGCTACCACTGAAGGAAAACAATCCCTTAAATGAGATACAGCCTACAAAGACTCCTTCCTCATATGGAGTAGAACTTGTGTACCTACGCCGATCAATGCAAGGCCCTCTTTTGTTTTGGTTTACAGAATGTATTTTGGGTCTCCTGTGCACCTTGTATGTATGAACTTCGGCAATGCTATGTAACATCATTTTGCATGGATTAACTCATTCTACCTATGACTATCCCCATTTGATAGATGAAACAAGTGAGGCTTTAGAGAGGTGCGGTGACTTGGTCAAGTCCCCCAGCTAGTAAGTGGTGTTGAGGCACGATGTGTACCCAGGCACTCCTCACAGCACTATATTAACTCTTTAAATGGAGTTCTTTACAGAGACTCTCCATTCCAGGATGCACAGACTCCATACAGAAGAAGCCTTAAGATGACAACTCAGTACATCTTAGAACAAACTGCATTTCTAGGCAACATCCATACCTTGGAAGGGATGCAACATGAAGACCTTTCATTGTTTTAAATATGTAATTCCCACAGACAAGGATTGAAGTGTTTTGAAGAGAGGGGAAAGAATATGCTTTATATTTTCAGCTTACAAGAGGAGTAAATCAGTGTGGAGGAGCTCAGTTTCAAACATGGGGGAATGTGAGGAGGCCGGGGCTCACCCACATGGAGATCTCAGTCAGTGCAGCGTCCATGGTGTGGAGCTCAGGACAGTTGCAGTGTGGAGTGCCACCAGGGGCCTGGATGGAATATGGCCAAGAGAAAGCGACCTTAACACAGACCCAGCATGTCAGTCATGCTTGGTATCTCCAAGTAGTTAGTCTGGATTTGCCTTGTATGCTCAAAGGTAAGCCCTGAAAGTGTCTACCTGAAAAACAATTTGAGGGTCTGAGACCTGGAGTCAGTCAGCCCTTGGTGAATATTCAGCCTCCCATCCTGGTTCAAGGACATTTCATTTCATGGCAGTTGCCATCAGTTCCACAAGTTCCACAGGTCAGAGAAGGCCTGGTCTGAGTTAACCTGCTGAGACCAGAAGGGTTTGCAGACAGGTTTTTAGAGCCCACACCAGGTCACCCACAGGCCGTTTTCTGCACACAGCTCCAGCTTTCTCAGGCAATCTGCTAACAGCTTTTCCTTGGCTTTCTTTGGACAGTTAATGTAATAGTGCTTATTTTCAGAATCTTCCTGAGGCTGTAGGAAAGCATCAGAGTTTCATTGTAAATCCATTATGTCTTCTTTGGTTAGAAATTATCCCTGACAAGCAGTCCCACAGCAAAGAAAAGTCAGTATTATTTTGCAGAATAAAAAGGAGGATTGGCCACTTCTTTTATTATTTTTTTTATTATGACTGTCCTCCTTTTGGTTATGACATTCAATGTATTATTTAGCTTAAGTGCTGGATTAAGGAAGAACTGGTGGGGGATGGAGCAGAAACTGAAAGTGGCAATTGCTCAGACTCTGGGCTTCTTGCTCCTTATCTTGGTAGCTGGGATGGAAATAAACTGCCATGATTCTTTGGGGATCCCTACTTGTTACCCTGAGCTAGAAAATCATGTTCTGACTAAGGGACCTTCTGGACGTTTCTGGGTCAGCAGAACCTTGGTGCCTTTCTTTCATATACCAGAACCCTTGTGTCTTTATTAAATATTAATTTGCTGTCAATAATTAAATGCTGATTATTTGATCTCTAATGGGGTCAGGATTCCCACAGTCCCATATTAGTGTAATAATGCAAAAGTAAAAATTGCCTTTCAGATGGAAAAAAATATGTACTTATTATTCTTTCTTTGTTCAGAGTAAAAAGGTTTGTCTTAAATTAAAAATTAAAAGCAGAATTTTCTTTAATCTTCGAATTAAATTAGTGCTAATTAGTTCTATTTTCTGTACAACATTCACATGCTAAAATCTTGGCCATTCCTTCGGCGTATTAATGGTGCCCTTTGGCTGTAATCAAGATTGTCTTACATTAAAAATGATACAGTTAACTGAATTATATTAAGATTCATTGTTCTCAAATCACAGGGTTATGACTAGAAGCTGTTGGAACTGTTGGAAGGGCTGAGATTGCCAGGGTGCAGAAGAAAGTCATCCATCATTTCCATTTCAAAATCCCAAATGCTGGTGTGAGGCTCACAAAGCTTCTGAGGTTGCCAGGGATCCCTGGGGTGGGAGGTAGGCACAGAGACCTGGTGCAGATTTCATTCCCATTCTGTGGAGACCATGCAAGCATCCATTACTCTTTTTTGAAAGAGGAGGCAAAAGGAGAGAAAGCCCAGTGAGCCTTCATTCTGGGACAATACCATGTTTAGAGCTGCCTGTTTTCTCCTCATCCCTCAAAGTCTAGGGAAGTGGTACCTAAATCCCAGGTCAGGCAGAGACAGCAGCATGTACTCTACTTCTTCTACCGCTGCACCTTCTTATTGGCTATTTGCTAGCTGTGCTAGGAACTGTGAACCAAATGCTGTGATATCACTTTGTATAAACAGTGCCCTGCAAAGTCGGCATTTTTAGTCTTATCTGACACTTGGCTGAGGCTCAGAGAGATTGAATGACTTTCCCAATGTCACACAGCTGTTTAAGTGGCAGAACCCAGATGTGTGTGACTCCAAAGCCTACATGCTTAACTATGCTCTACCATCACATGCATTCACTTTAAAGAGCCATTTCTGTTTCCACGACTGAAGAGATGCTGTGTGCGGTGTGTGTACTAAGAAAAGGGTCTGGAATTTTTCATCAGGGCAGCACAGTTGCTCACATGCTCATGAGAGAAGAATGATTTTTCTTCATCTGGGGCATCACCTTTGTATAGAGTTGTGTAGGGAGGAAAGGGAGATTACATCCCAAATTCCTATCACTGTATAACGATGCGGCGTCCATTTTGCTATTGCTATCTCTGAAAGAATCTGAAAGGAAACCTCTTACTATTGCATGGTCAGCCCTGAGGCCTTCACGTAACACAGGTGCAACCATAACCTGAACTCGATTGCAATGCCTCCTTATACACAGTGCATTTTAATGTTGCTGATGTCTGTATGCAACGAATTTCAGTTTGGACTTCCGTGATCATGTAGCTTAGGGTCTAGAGTAGCCATAGTCTTGGAGAGAGGAAAATTCTCCCAGGTTTATTGAAACGATTACACTGGGTGGCCAACCCAATAGGTTGAGCTTGGTGCATATCTTAATCTCATTTTATCCTCACAACTACCCTATGAGATAAGATATGTCCATTTTATAGATAAGAATATGGAGTGTGAGAGAAGTAAGGAATTTCTCCAAGGTCTTATAGCTGAAATTTTGTCTTACTCCACATTCTATGCTTTTGCTTCAAAGCCAAACACCTTGACTGGGAAACTGTATTTGGATTCTTGAGTTAGGATAAGTCAGAGCCTGGTCTGTGCAGCTGAGGATTCTGTTTCCAACTAGGGCCATTCGAGGAAGGGCAGTCTTTCCTCAAGGGCACTGTTTACCAGGTTTAACCACACCAATAAAATGGAGTGTTTGAAATAAATATGTATTTTCTTATTCCGTACTTAAATAGACTTTTTGTCAACCAATGTGGAATTCTGATGACAGAGTTTCTAGTATGTTTCCCCTGTGTCTCTTCTTCAAAACTTCCAGGCCTGAATTCTGGGTATTGGTCAAAGATAAAGGTCTGATTCTGAATGGGAGAGCTGGGATACAGCTCTTTGCATCATATCAGATACAGAGGTGGAGGAGCCTGGCTTCACAGTGGTTCACCAGCAGATGCTTGTGGGCTTTGGCTAAACTTGTGGTATCTCAAAGATTACATGGTCTGTCTACTACTCATGCTTCATTAGTCATTCTGTAGTATCTGGAACGAGGAACAGCCATCTCACGGCTCTGAGGGACAAAGTGGGAAAAGGGAAAACATACAAGTTACATCCAGAGAAATAGAGAATAGAGTACAAAGGTAACAGACTGAATCAGTGACAAACAGAATGTGAAAGACACAGATGGAGATAAGAGGGAAGGGGCGGGGAGAGAGAGAGGAAGAGAGGATATGAACTAGGAAGTAAAAGTGAAAGTGCACACAGTGAGCGGTGCCTTTGGGCTATTGTATGCTGCAATGATGATAGCCAGCAAAACAAATGTAAAACCATGATGTGGCCTGAATGTTTGTATCCCCTCAAAATTCATAACTTGAAATCCTAACCCTCAAGGGCGGTATTATTAGAAGGCAGTCCTTTGGGAGAGCCTTAAATTCTGAGGGTGAGGCCCTCATGGATTGGATTAGTGCCTTTAGATAAGACATCTCACAGAAATCCTTAGTTGCTTCCACCACGTGAAGACACAGAAAGAAAACACATCTGTGAACCAGGAAATGGGCTCTTGCTGGCCGTTACACCAGGTCTGCTGGCACCATGATTTTGGACTTCCTACCCTCCGGCGCTGTGAACAATAAACTTCTGTTATTTATAAACTAGCCAGACTGTGGTATTTTCTTAGACTGCATGGACTGAGACAAGTAGTTCAGACGTTTTAATGACAAAGTCTTTCTTTCATGTATGCTCTAACTAGATTTGTGAATCATCTTCCTCACATAAACATCCCCATAGTTCATCAGTTCTGACTTTTAGTTTTGATTCCACTCAAGTGGGTCTATAACTTAATGATACATTCAAAGCAATTCAAAAAAGGAATCCTCCTGGATTTGTACTGTTAAACTTACCTAGTTTATTTATGTATATATTAAATTCACTATATGTATTTTTAACAACAATCCTCTCAAAGTTTTCAAAAACGTTTAACTTAGTTTACATAGAAACAAAATGTTCTCTTCTTATGTTTGTATTTGATTGATTGTACAGTATTTTATTAGGTGTATAATTAAAAAATAGAATTTGCACGAATAAGCTTGTGTACAGGTGCATCTAAGTGATGAGAACAGTTAAGTGCAGCATCCTAGGGAGCAGCCAATTGGCTGCAGGAGCTCAGGGTGTGGAGGGAATCCATGTTTTTCTGAGGCACTTGACAATGTCTTAATCTGGTGAGTCGGTTACATGGAGGTCGGATAAAGGCACTTCACAAATGGGCATGGCTGGGACCGGAGCCCTGGTTGGGGGTCTGAGTAGCTCTTTTCAACATCACATCACATTTTTGTCACAGTTACTGCAGTGCTTCTAGGCTCTCATCTGGTTGCCATTTGCTCTTCTTATTTTTCACCTAATCTTTCAATTACCCATGCTTAAGGTAATAAGCAGATTTCTGACTTGGAGAGTTTTGAAAGTAGACACCAAATGCTCCATTTTCCAATCCTGGCTTACATGTTTGAGAAATATATTTTTAAAAGATTTTATTCATTTATCTTTAGAGTGAGGGGAAGGGAGGGAGAAAAAATGGGAGAGGAATATCAATTGCCCGACAACCCAGGCATGTGCCCTAACAGGAAATCAAACT
Organism: Anoura caudifer; assembly: GCA_004027475.1. Classification (NCBI taxonomy): domain Eukaryota; kingdom Metazoa; phylum Chordata; class Mammalia; order Chiroptera; family Phyllostomidae; genus Anoura; species Anoura caudifer. Next base: position 65,130 of record PVKU01007461.1, read on the forward strand.
GATGACTTTTAGGTTTGCAGGATCATGCCCAACCCACTGAGCCACACCAGTCAGGGCAAGAAATATTTATAATCATTAAAAAAAAAAGGTAAAGTAAAAACCTGTACCTAGAAACTAGAGAAAGTGTCATCCACAAATGTTTCAAGAAATCGCTACTGCTGCATTTAATGCAGCTAGGGCCAGATTGAAGGAGGGCAGAAAATCTGACCCCTACATTTCCTCCTAAGGAAGTGCCCTGGTGGCCTGGCAAGAGTACTGAAGAAACTTCCTCTGCCTCTTAATTCAGAAAGGTGACGGTTGACTGTGAGGACGATGCTTATGACGGTTGGGGAGCACTGACACACAATCACACTGACTGTGGAGGATCACCCACATGTGAGTAAGATTTAGTACAAGATGCTTCCACACAGAGAGCGGGTAGGTGCCAGGGCTTCTTTGGTTCAAAGTTAAAGGACAGGGTTGCATAAAATATTGATCAATTCAAAAAGAAAACCTGTTTGGACTGATGGCCCCACGGCACCTTCCTGCAATCACGAGGATGTGCAGAGACACTGCCTCTCACTGGGAGTGCTTTTGGTTGGGCCCTCACCCCGAGCCTCCCTGGCATCTCTGAACAAGTCATACAAAATTATGTCTACCAGACCTACATCTTACAGTCGGACAGGAAATTTCTAACCAGGATAGGGGGACAGTGAGACAATCCAAAGGGAATATCTTCATCTACCCTTTTTTTTTTTTTTTTTTTTTGATAAAATCTGGTCTTGAAAGATCTTTTACCGTTCAAGAATGAGAATATAGAAAACAATAACAGAAAATATCTATTCAAAATGATGTACAGCATAAAAAAAGAACACAGCTCTGGATAGGTGGAGGGAAAGCAGAAACCAAAGTAAATGTTTTTCTCCTTCTGCTTTGAATTCTTAATAAAATTCAATATAATAAGACACAAGATTGAGAAACTAATGAAGCTGACTGAGAGAAAGGCAAAGCTACAGAAGGGAACTGGAGAAAATAAAGAATGCTGAAAATGCTGTGGCAAAATATAAATTGTATTTGAAATCTTAAAGAACAAAATAAGCACTGTAGAAAATTTAATCATTGATATAGAGGAAAATTTAAAGAATCTCTCCTAAACCTTGCAACAATAGAAATTAAAACCATGAACTCTAAGTTGATAGGTGAGGAAGGCAGAGAACAGAAGTGTAATGTACATATATTTTGGGTTTCCAAAACAGGAACCAGATAAAATGGGTTGGAAGCAATAAAAAAAGAAATGGGCCCTGGCTGATGTGTCTCAGTGGTCTGAGCACTGGCCTGTGAACCAAAGGGTCATCGGTGTGATTCCCAGTCAGGGCACATGCCTGGGTTGTGGGCCAGGTACCCCCCACCCTCCAGTGGGGGGCACACAAGAGGCAACCACACATTGATGTTTCTCTCCCTCTCTCCCTCCCTTCCCCTTTCTCTAAAAAATAAATAAAATATTTTAAAAAGAAATGACATTTAAATATAACTCAATTTTCAAATTGAAAAGAACTCTAGGAAAAATTAATTTAAAAAGCGATGAACAGATTTGTTCTAGGAAAAATTAATTTAAAAAGCAATGAACAGATTTGTTCTATTGAACATTTGATTTTGAGGGCAAAGAAAACTCCTACATGTATCCAGGTAGAAAACAAATAAAATCAAATTCCCTAACGTGGATTAATTAGCCTGATTACATTCTTCTCTACCACAAAACTGAACTTCACGTGGTAATGGAGCAGTAACTGGCACGTTACGTTGGACTGCAGGAGCCAGACACTCTGCATCCAGCTACGTTCTTATTCGCTGCAGGTGCGACAGAAACATGCAGCACAGATACATTTTTAGACATCCATTTTTTATGAAGCCAAATGGTATTTACTTTTTAAAATGTGTCTACTTTCTAAAATGTCTTTACATATTTTAACTTGTCATTATACTTTTGCATCATAAGTTAGAATGGTTGCAAATGATATAAAAAGTAAATAGAGATTTTTTAAAAAGTTAGCTTTGCTGAAATATAATCTACATAGAGTAATTGGCTATTATAACTCCTTAATGATTATAAGAACTATATAAAAATCTTTGTTATACTTCTCTGCAAATAGATATACATAAATACATATTTATTTATTATTTCCTGGGAATATGGCTCTAAACTTCAGGTTAAAAGATTTAGTCTGAATTAACGTATTATAATTATTATTGGTGAGTGCATGATACAAAAACATAAATGTATTAAAACATTTGGAAAGTTATTAAATGCAAAAAGTTTTATTAGAAGAATATCTTAGTAAGATGGATAGAAGGTGTGAGTTTATAGTTTCTTGCTTAAATGAGTGCCCTGGATTCCAGATATTTTAAGTTATGCGTATGTTTCATGCCCAGTTTTGTACTTGGGAGAAAGGTACCTTAGGCAGGTACTAGATTTTGGAGAAGTGTGATGAAAGCTGAGTGCAAAAGGTCAATGGGCAGGAGAACTTGTCTGAGCCCCACTGAGAGGTAAATTCTCAAGCAGATAAATTACAGAAAAAAGTTCATGCGAAATTTGGAGGTTTGAAAAGTGATTATGTTAAAGCTGCCTGTAGCCCTTGAAGCATCTTGATGTTCCCCACGGTGCAGATCCCCAACGCTGAAGACCTGGGCTCTAACCCACCAGAAGATTACGTCACACAAAGTACTTACAAATGGAAAATGCGTTTGGTGGAAGGATGAGATTTAAACTTAGATTGAAGTCTGTGATTTGGTAATAAAATGAAACTCATATATCATTAGCCTTAATAAATTTAGACACGTATTGTAAAAATTAGGTAGTTATTAACTGAATGTAAAACACAGCTCTTAGCTAAAGTCTATAATGTGAAGAGGGAAAGACAGGAAGGACAAAGATGTGGAATTTGGAAGACTTAAGGTAGATTTTTATTTGTAGACATTAAGTACCCCCCTGACAATGTAGTCTCTGTGGCTTTACATGCATAAACTATAAAAATCAAATTATAAAATAAAAGTGTGCAACCTATGGACATGAACTAAGTGGGGGATGTGGGTGGGAGGGGGGTTGCAGGGAGGGGAATAAAGGGGAAAAATGGGACAACTATAATAGCATAATAAAATATATTTAAAAGAAAAATAAATTTTAATTTTTACAAAAAATTAATAAATATGGATTTATTAATATTCAAAATTGGAGAACTATACGATTAAGTTATGTTTTATATTAAGATAAACATCTATTTTAAAACAATAGAGGAACTTGGCTCAAATATTAAAATATGAAAGTGACTAGAGCACAAGAAAACCTCCCGAAACATTTAAAAACCCAATAGAAGTATATCAGTTATTACAACAAATGCAAGTTGGTTAAATGTTTATATTGAGCAAGTCTCAATGAGAAGAATCTTACTCATACATAAAGAAAAGTGCCTCAGAAAGAAGAATAGATTGAATAAAATATAAGTTATGCAAACACATATAAAAGAAAACCAGAAACTATATTATTTTTAACAATCAAAATAATTCAGGAAGAGAAAGGATGAAAAGTATTTAGTTTATATAAGTTTTAAAATACAACAAAATTCTAATTGTCAACCAAGTTTAAAATTATACAAAGAAAAAACCTGATAAAGACAAAAGGAAAAGATTAAATATTTCCCAAAATTGATTAAAAGTGAATAATAAAGTACAGCATGGTGACTGTATTTTTTAAAAAAAGGTGGGTTTGGGTCAGGCTAGGAATTTCATCTTTGGTCATGTAATGTCTGAAAAGGAGTAATACAGTGAGTTCTAAACTATTATTTTGATAGTCACAATAACATTTTAATATTTTGAAAAAATATAAGTGACCAGAATTTATTCAAAAAGTAGTAGAAAACCTGAAAAAAATAACAAGATAATTTTTAATAAGTGTGAAAGTTTTAGCTTCAATAAAAAAAAATCCACTGAGCCAATATAATTTTCTAATAGTTTTTATAATTGTCAAACAAATATTCCAGCAGATCATTCATGAATGTAGAAAAATGGACACATTTCCAAATTGATTTAAATAATCATAGTTTCAAAGTCAAATAGTTGGATAAAATAAAGACACAAGGAAAGAAATAGAATGAATACTGTTGAACTTACTCTGGTCAGGCAGTGTTTGGAGGCCTTTAAATATAAGGTAGGAAGAAAGAAAGAAAGCTGATAGGCAAGCAGGCTGAAAAAGAAGAAAAGAAAGGAGGAAGAAAGGAAATATCAGGCCATATCTGATCAAAGTCATTTACAATCTAAAAGTAAAAATCTCAAAATAAAATAGCCACCAAGCAAATCCAGCAACATACTATTTTAAGACATATGTATCAAGACTAAGAAAAATATTATAAAAATACAAGGATGGTTCAATAGCCATTTTTGACTTTTAAACTCCCTCTAGTAGGAATAGGAGATTTTATCCTTAAAATGACAAAGACATTTTCTCAAACAAGTAACATGGAAAACTTTGAAAAAGCAGAGAACTTACACTCAAAATGAGGGTAAGAATCCCCATATTTTACTATTTAAAAATATTTTTATGTAAGCTGTAGCCACACAATGCAAAATTGAAAATAATACCCAGTGGAATGATTGAAAAATAAAGAATGTACCTTTTCCATATTTGTCTTAATTAAATACATGTATCTCCCTGGTAATTACCTAATAATTTACTTAAGCTAGTTATATTCAGTAATATTAATGGTTTAAAAATGTGTAAAAATCAGTACTCTTTCCACATATCAGCAATAAAGAGTAAATATTAGTAGTATTGATAATAATAAATATCTAAATGCTCAAAGCAACAAAATACCAACAAAAACAAGCAAACAGAAATACATTTACCAAGAAATGTATAAAGCTTTCATTAAGAAAAATAATTTGGATTTCTATGGTAAACCAAGATACTTGAGACCCCTTATGCTACAAACACTTGGAAATGCTGGATTAAATATGTGGAGGAAAGTGTAAATTCTTAGCTAAATTCTCAAGAAGGAAAATTCCCCGGGAGGCAGACAAGACAAACTAAAAATTAGAGTGATCAGCAGATGAGCAGATGTTGTTTTTGCCTTGCGCTAAATGAATTAATTCAAGGGCTATGGAGTCTATAGCCCAGGAGTTGGCTTTTACCACACTGGCAGCCCCAGGCAATGAGGATTGATACCTAGGTGCAGTAAGGTAGAGAGAGTGAGAATCCTGCAGGAAGCAGGGATCCTTGAAGGACATCTTCCTTAGTGCAAGGGGTGGACTAGAAAAAATGAAATTGCTAACAAAGAGACACATTTTGAGAGGACAAAGACAGCTGTCTTTGAGTTCTCAGAGGAAAAAAAAAAAAAAACTCCCCTGAGAAATCTAACTATTGATTTTGTACCTTGTGTGGGCTTGGAGTTGAAATTTACATTACCCATGAGGCCTGTAACTGTGACATTGAGAAATTATTTCCCAGCTAAGATATCTCTTGGATGCCTGGCAAAAGTAAATTCAAGACCTCCCTGAGATAATACTTCCATACCTCAGCCCACTGGCATTATTTCAGAGCCACTGAAGATGAGCTCAAAATTCAGAATAACACACACACACACACACACACACACACACACACACACACACACATGGTTCACTGTGAGTTATTGTTAGCAGGCAACGGGAAGAATAGAATCCCAAGAAATTAAAATAAAACAATCTGACTATAAAAAGTATGCTTAAAATGGATAGAAATGTAAGCATTAGACTAAAAAAAAATAAGGTATTAAAAAAACAGGCAGTTTCTTTCAGAGTATCCACTATAAAGACATGAAAACATGTAATTCTAGGCATCAAAACCCCACTGGTGATAAAAAATGCAGGTGAGATACTAATGAAAAGAGAACGAGTGTGCTGGATGATTAATCTGGGTAAGATGGTCAAAGATGAAAAAATGGAAAATACAAGTGAATATTTAAGAGATATAATTAAAAAAAAAAAAACAAAACCCATACAACAAGCAACCAGTAGGTGTTCTAGAAAGAGAGAGCAAAGAGAATGTAGGTGGTAAAATCCAAAGAGATAAGGACAAAATTTACCAGAATTGATGGAAGGCATGAAATCTTGGGTTTGGAATAAGTTGAGAGCTAAATAAGTAGAAATAAGTCGCCCTAGCCATATGGTAATAAAACTGTGAATCAGCAAAATCAAGAAGATCTTAGAAATAATTAGGAAGAAAGGCTGTGGAAATAAATACATGATAATTTGAACATCAAACCTTTCAACTACAAAAATGGAGACCAGAAGATAGTGAAATATACTATTTTCAAAATATTGAGGAAAACCATGCATCAACATAGAATTCTAAGCACATCTAAATTACCCTTCAAAAGTAAAGTGAGAGCAATGTAAAAATATCCTCAGGAAAAATGAAAACAGATTTTGACACTCATAGTCCAAAGGAACTTCAGGAAGAAGGAATTAAATGTAAAAGAAATGAGCAGGGTACAGAAAGCAGTAATTTATTTAAAATATAATTTTTATTTAAAAAATTAGAATATTAAGGAGGTGAAAAACTGAATAAGTGAAGAATTATGTCAGAACTTTTAAAGGGAAGAATTACTGTGAAAGTGTCAGTGTTCTCAAATCAGTGCTTAATTACATTCTAATTTAAATAGGTTTAGCCTTATTTAAAAATGTGAACGTCTTTTTCTTTTATGTTCTCCTGTATGTGGTTGTTTTCCTCTAGTATTACCTGAGGCATTTTTCTGGTTTTCAGGAAGGAGATGAAATGGTGCATTTAGTGTGCTGACAACAGTAGGCATTCAAAGAGTTAATATTTGTGGCTACAAGAAAATAGAAGTACAGACATTATAAAGACAGAGGAAACGATTTCTTACTTCCTGTATTTATTCCTGTCATATACGAAAAGGTGGGCCTGGTGGACTAGGTCATAATTTATCTGGGGGAGATCTTGACCTGACAGAAAGAAGAGGAAAGACTTCCTTCTTCCATCCCAAAATTTTTGTGGGAATAAAGAAGAGGAAAAGTGTTTAAGTTTCTTATTTCCCTACCCAGCCCCTGCAATAACCAACCTGAGTGGGAAAAGGAACATCGAGCTTTGTTCTTGAGGACATCAGCACAAGTGTCACTTTTAGGCATCTATCCTTGGAAGGCATACCTTCTCAGAGGTTTTCAGAAAAGCCCTCCACGTGACACCTTCCTCCATGGGGTGGGATGATCGTGCGGTGGGATTAGTGGGAGATAGGGGACAGGGAAGCACAGACAGTGCCTGGCTCCCTACGCTTTGCTTGCGGAGTGCAGGAGGCTCGGGGTGGTTCTCACATGCCACACAAGGGAAGGGGGCATAACTTCGGAATCTTATGCAGATGCTTAGAAGGGCTGAGAGCCTTCATGGATTGGTATCCAAAGATGCCTTGGCAAAGAGGGTCGAAAAAAGCTACAATTGTTTTAACCTCTTCCCCCCACCCCCCATAGTTTAGCCAGTTTTCCTATTTCATTTTGTCTTTATTTGCACATTCTACTTTTATTTTTCAATTGGTCTTACCAGAGAAACTTATCTTTTCTCACAGACGATTTTAGCCTTCTGACAAGCCCTCCTTGTTTCCCTTCTACTTTGTCGTTTTCTTCTAACTGAACTTATTTTAAGATTAGATCTGTTACTTCCACAAACTCTCAGTCCCCAAGTCCAATTTTCCTGATAATCCTCTCCCTTCTTTGTCTACTGAGGGGACTAGGAAGTACAGTTTTGGAATTGATATTTCAGACCCCCTCCCTACCCAATCTAAACCATTTGGCTCGTGATGGGCCAGTCTTCTTTCTCTTTCCTGAATCTAATTCAGTCTCTCCACCTCGAAGCCTTTTACAGATAGAACTGTTCCTCTGGATCTTTTTCCTATCTTCCCTCTCCCCGCATTTTTCTCGCCCTCCATTGGCTGCTTGTCATCTCTTTCAAGTTAAGTCCCCTGGACAGCTCCTCTTATTAGCTGATTTAATCGAGGGATTGCTTCAGGGAGGGTCATAGCCAGGTCTGAAGAGCTTGGGAGGGTGGCAGGAACTCATTTGCAAGTTCATCATTTTCCCTTGGAAGCAGTCGCTCCTGCTCTAGCACTTGGCCTGTTTGGTTCACTAAAAGTTCTTATTACTCAGGGTTAATTGCCTCTGGCACTGCACTTCCCACTTTCTTCAGAACACCACTGAGAGCAGGGGCCAGCTTTTCAAAGTCAAATTAGGTTTTCTCTCTGAGTTATGCTACCGATATTTTTTACATTGTCTGAAAGCAGCCTTGAAGGCAGAGGTGTCTTAGCCAAGTTCTGAGCCAGAAGTGGACATGGCATCAGAAGATTTAGATTTAAATCCAAGTCTGCTTTTGTGAAAATATGCAGCTTCAAACAAGTGACGTAACTTCTCTGAAGCTTAATTTCTTTATCTGAAAGGAGGGTGACACATGTTTTTTCCTTACAGCATTGCCATTGAAGAGGCAATGTCTATGATAGCATAGTTCTTAGCACACAGTAAGTACTCAGGAGAGGTTTACTGAGTTTCGTCTAGTGGGAGAGCTGAGTATTATTTTGGGATCTGTCTTGGAGGTCTGTCTCCTTGTGGTTTAGAACTTCTGTGTAATTCAGTCAGCACCTAATAATGAATCCTAGGTACTGTGTACAATGTGGAGCCAGGGAGATGAGAGAGACCTCGCCTCTGGTCCTGAATTCACAGTCCAGTGAGAAAGACAGGGAATTTTAAGGGTCTGGCAGAGGGAGCCCTTAATTAGGCATGGCATTTTTATAATGTGCCTACTTGGCTAGGCTGAACTTTATTCCTCAGAATTTGTTTTCTTTTATGTTTCCAGTTAGGGTAGGCCACAGAGAAATTCTCTTGGGGAAGCAGCCATTTTGTAGCTCATCTCCATGGTCACTTACCTGCTCACTCACCTCCTGGGTGTGAGGCAGCAGGCCGAACGGCTGCAGCTCCACCTTCCGTTGGTCCAGCTGCAGATTCTCAGACTCCTGAGGCAGGTGTGTGGGTTTGGCTACATGACTACGGGCTCTGACTTCTGCAGGTCACCCACACCAACGAGGTGAGAGGGTCCCGGGCCTGTACTGATTTTGGTCTGCTCTCACAGGCTGCAGCTCATGTCTTGGGTCTGGTTTGTTCTTGTTCTTTCCCACTTTACATCATCTCCCCTTCCTCATTGCCCGCCCCGCAGTGTTCAAGCTCCAGCATCAAACATGAAGAGGACAGACTTACAGAGAACTGAGCTAGCTCCCACAAGGTTCTGCTTCTCTGACTGAACATTAACTTACACATCAGGCCAAAGTTTGGGACAGAGCCCAAGGAGAAGAGTTGTTAGAGGGTCAATTTTCTGCTCAAAGGGCTCTGAGGAGGCTGGCATTCAAACTCAGTGGGGATTCTGGGAACAGGAAGATTTCAATAACAATCCTGCTCATATTTTACAAACGCTTTTAGTTGTTTCAATTGTTATATGAAATCTAATGCAGATGCTCAATATAAAAGGTGGATTGTAGGGTGTTTAAATGTGTCTCTGAAAAATGATATATTCAAGTCCTAACCCCCAGAACCTGTGAATGTGACCTTATTTGAAATTGGGTCTTTGCAGATGTAACGAATTTGTGATAAAGTCATGCTGGAGTAGGGTGGGCTTTAATCCAATGAATGGTGTTTTATCAGAGAAAGGAGAGGGAGATTGAATAGAAACACAGGGAAGAAGGCCATGTGAAGACAGAGGCAGAAACTGGAGTGATTGTCTACAAGCCAAGGAATTCCAAGGGCTGTCGGCAACCACCAGAGGCAAAGAGAGGCATAGGCTGGATTCTCCCTCAGAGCCTCCAGAAGGAGCCTACACAGTCGGCACCCTGATTTCACGACTTCTAGCCTCAAGAGATGCAAGATAATACATTTCTGCTGTTTTAAGCCATCTAGATTGTGGTATGTTGTTTTGGTGTGCAGCCCTAGGAAACAGATATGCATATCAAAGCCAAGCTCAACTGGGGGAGAGCCCCACCACCCATCTATTTCCCCCAACCCAGGTAGCTCCTGAGATGCTTCTGTGGAACGGAAGTTCCTCAGGAAAAGCTTGAAAATCCTTGTTTTGAAGTTATCATGTTCAACCATCCCTAAGGTCTGCATTTGGGCTCACCAACAGAACCATTCCCTGGGCGACCTTAGAGCCCCAACCCTCTGATACCTGCAACACCCTGCAAGGTGAGCCTTTGACTGTTTCTATAAGGTGCAGTGGTATCTCTGGCGGCCACATGTCTAGGCCAAGCCAGAGATTCCCAGAGTTAATCAACCCTCTGAGGACCCCAGCCTGGCCACTCCCCAGGCCTGGAGAGTACCCCAAAGGCATGATTATCTCATGGCTCTTGCACAGTCAGCACAGGGGCTTTTTGCTTAATTAATCACAGAAATGTTCTGCCTCTTCAGACAACAAAATAATGAGCAGGCCTGTGAGAGGTTCAAAGACTGCAGGAAAAACAAGCACTCCTGAGGAAAGGGCCTGTTGGAACAGAGAGGTCAGAAAACCATCCCTGGTTTCTATTGGAATTGCTACTGGTATTATGTTGGATGCCGTTTTAAATATAAATATAATAACGGTTCAGGTGTGTGTGTGTGTAGAGGAGATCAACACATACATTGTTTGGATTTTAGAACCAGAAAATGTCATATGTTGAGAAGGACTTTAGAGGGCATCTGGTTAACTTGCTCTTCATATAGGAAGAACTCACCAGAGTGAGAGGGCAGGTGTCAGATCAGAGCACAAAGCAGGTCAGAGAGTGGAGAGAATGACGAGGCATCAGCAAAGTCAGAGGGAGGGGGGCAGGTGAGAGCTTGTAGAACAGAGTAAGGCCAAATGAATTATCTTGACATTTTATGGTCCAGGCATGAGACTTTGGGTGTTACAAATTTGGATGAGATATGAGATCTATTTTCAAGGAGATCAAGACAGTTCAAGAGTTAAGGAGAATACATCTTGGGTACCAGAAAGAGCTGAGTCCATATGTAGGAGTGAATGCTGAGGGAGTTCAGAGGGGGCCCCTTCCAGCTGTTGTGGCATTGGAGCAGGAGGTGTTAAGGTGTGTTAAGATTAGCCTATGGATGTGTCACGCAGAGGGAACAACTTGAGCAGAGTGGGATGGAGGAAAATTCTAGAGAGATAGGGAGACAAGGGATTCAGATTGACTGGGAAAGAAGGTACATGAATGAAGGACGAAGTAGGTATGACCAATTGAGAAGGGCCTTACTTAGAGTTTGGATTCTATTTAGAAGACAGTAGGAAGCCATTGGCCAGAGCTACCATGTATTGTATTTAGATTTGTCTCGTACAGAGATGCCATGTGTATGGGCCACTATTCACATCTAGACTTAAATTAGGTGAGTGCCTGAGAGAGGGAAGAGAGACTCCAGGCCTCTCTGCTCAATCCTGAAGCAGCAATGGAGAGCCCCGTCCTACATAAACCCACGATGGCCCCAAGGCCATGAACATATTTATTAGCACTTACATGGGCCCATGGCTGTGCCCTAAGCTGGTCATGCTCTAGGTGTCCCTTGAGGTTGCTTCTCAACCCTAACTCCTTTGAAGGTCTGATTCATGTCCCTAAGTTCACCATGCAAGGCTTTGTAGCGTTGAACAATAATTTACTAGGTGTTTTTTTTTTTCTTTGCTAATAACATTGTTGAACACAGTTCCATTTTAGGGACAGTATTTTGGCAGGTGTATGCAGGATGAACTGGAGGTTGTAAGACTCAAGGTGGTAGGGTGAGCAAGGACGTGTTGGTGGCAATTCAGGAAGCCACTGGTGAGGCCCATGTGTGAGGTGATAAGGAATAGAGGGGACAGAAGTCTAGAAGGTGGAATCATAGACTTCATACCTCACAAGGCATTCTTGCCCAGACTCCATGCATGATCTCAGTGGACACCTCTCACTCCTTTGCTTCATTTGTATGTTGAACCAACAGAACAAACTCCCTGAACACACACCTCATCTCTGTGAGGTTTTCAGTTTGGGTAGGTGGAAACTACTTATAAAAAAGATTAGTCATAGTGTCCAAACCATATAGCATTTTAACTGTAAATTATAAAATGTGTAGAAGAATGACCCGACCCCTTTAGAAATATGTGGGATGTGAAGATACAAAGGAAGACCTATGTCTCCTTCCCTAAAGAGGGGAGCTAGAGGCTGTAGTTTGTAAGTCACTGGGCAGAACCTGTATCTGGGGAGAAAGTCATTCCCAGCAGCTGGGCTGTTGGTAGGCCAGGAGTGAATAAAGGAAGAAATGCTTGCTCTTTGAGAAGCCAGCACAGTCCAGACCGCATAACCCAAAGGTAGTGTCTGTGCTCTAGGATGCATCATAGGGTTAGAAGGTAGGTAGGTAGGCAGGTAAGTAGGGAAAGGCCAGTTTAAACTGTGAGTTTGGTGGTCAGTGAGTGCTAATACCTCCAAGTTTTGCCACCATCATGAGAGACCTGAGGAGTTGGCTTTGTTCCGCATCAGCCACGAGTTAGCGATGCAAATTCCAGTCTCTCTGTACCTCAGCTTCAACCATTGAAATGGTTTTAGGTAATATCTAAAGGTCCTTTAAACTCTGAAATACTATGATTTTTTTATTTTCAAGTATGAGTCAATTCCTAAACACTATGCTCTTCCTTAATACTGCTGTATCTAAAAAGTTTTGTAAGCAAATTTTGTGCTGTGTCTCTATCACTCTTCCTAACTCCAACCACTGGGCCTGTGCTCTACAACCCTCCACCCATAGCTGTAATGGAATTGGAGGGCCAGGGCCTTTGGGGTGTTGAATCACCTCATTTAAACTGTGTTGGTGATAGAAATAGCACTCAAATGTTCTCGGCACTGGCTGTCCATTAGAATCACCTAGGAAGATTTGAGAAAACAATGATCCCTGGGTCCCACCCTCAAAGGGTTTTTGTTTTTGTTTTTGAAATTGTCTCGAGTAGTTAGAATGTGCAGCCAAAGTTTGGAGTTAACGTTACAGATCAGTGGATGGCCCGTAGTTGCATTGGTGTTCACCTGGTTAGTGCTAGTGCTGGCTACCTGGAGCTCTGTAATGAGCCACCTGTGGGGCTCAGTAGGTCAGAGTGTAGTGATCACCTGACACTGTCTGCCAGGCCCCTGGGCACGGGGAGTGATGGTCCACAGGATAGGTGATCACCATCTCTGACTGGAGAATTGCCTGGTGAAGTGGTCTTACATTTTGGATGCGCTAAATGGTAGAATTTAGTAAAATCTGACAGATCATGGTAACATATCAATTGCAGGCCTTTCCACAAATTGAGCTGGGGCGGTGGGCTCTATGGCCTCAATAATAGACATGTTTTATTCTTTCATAGCACAACTTCATGATCCTTAGAACAGTGATGTCTTTAAACAATTCATTGATAGTGTTGACTAGAGGGTTCATGAGGAGGAAGATGCTTTGCTCACCATTGCATGTCCAGTGCCCAGAGGCTCAATAAACAGGTACTGACTGATTGAACGACTGACTGAAGACACCATGGGGCAGGCTCTGTTTTAGGTATTAGCACTTGAGGCTCCCTTGGAGGATGAGCCATGGGTCAGGGGTAGGCTTTGGGCTTCCTGCTGTTGAGGTCCTGGAGTGATGAGGCTAGAGGAGAGCTGGGCTTACACCTTATTTTCACTTTCTCAGGGTCAGTTGGGTACCTGTTGCAGTCTCCCAAATAAATCAGAGACATGATAGAAGACCAGAAGAAGGTGCTATTGAATGCATATATGTGTTTGCTCTGGTCTCAGGACACCTTGATATCTGCTATATCTTTAAAGTAGCCTTTTCTGCAAGCAAAGCTGAACTGGAGCAGTAACCCTAGGACAAACCTTGCTTCTGCAGCCATGACCTCATGACCAGGAACCACTGTACCTTCTCCTCCCAGGCCCCAGGCTGGCTCTCAGAGGAAAGCCTCAGGCCATGGTGTTGCAGCTCTGTGCAGGTAGGGAGAAAGACAGTGGTTCCAAGAGCACAGGTATCAATTACCTGACTCTCTGAGAATGTTTTTTAGCAGCTTCTCTCTCCATTCTGTCCAGTAGTATGGGGAGGAAACGGCTGGGTTTGCCTGGACAAAGTATAACGTTCAGACAGTGGTTTCCAGGGAGGTGCTGAGAGAGGCTTAGGAATTGATAAGGGCTTTCCCATTGCAGAGCAGAGAAGCTGCCTGGGGCCTGAGTCCCTATCAAGTATTTGGGGGTGGGGAGGTATTTATAAGGCTGTCCCTTCAGTACCTGGAGGGCATCACATGCTTGAAGGGAGAGGCCTGGACTTTTCATCTCTTTGGACATCTGCAGGGCAACTCCTACTTTACTGAAGATTCTTCAAGGAGGACACTTCCCATACTTGAACATTTATAGGTACAAATGAAGTGTGGCTCTGGGTACAGTCCCCTTCTCCTGCTCAGGGTTATGGCCACTGCCATTAGCCAAGGGCTCAGGGGGCTGTTGGGTAAACACCCGTGGAGCATCATTTAAAGTGGTATTAAAGTGTCCCCTTCCTGAGGGAGAAGGCAGGCCCCAACTGGACATTTGTCATTTGGTGAGGTTGGAGGTTAGGGTCCCAGAGAACCCAAGAAAAGCCAGTCTAAGCGAGAAACTGCTGCAGAGCACTGGAGGAGGAGTCAAAGCAAGGGATAAAATTCTAGTTCAAAAGGGCCAAGTCAGTCGCTAATGAGGGATAGAGCCTGATTTAGTGGGTGGACCTAGACTGGTACAAGGGGCAGTCTGCAAACCAGCAGAGATTCCTGATGAGTACCACACACTGTTGGGGGAGCTTGGTTAGCTATTAGAGGCTAATGAGTGTCCATTCGTTTAAAATCCACCAGGTAGAAATGGATGCATGTGATGGGCTAAGTAGTGGACCAGAAAGTAGCAGTTCAGAGTTGTAGTCCTAGCTGTATCCCACCATTCTCTGGGACCTTGGTCAAATGACCACCACCCATTTCTGTACAAAGAAGAGACTAGAATGGTGGACCCAAAAGGCACCTCCAGTTTGGGCATATTGACATATTGGGGTCTCTTGGTAAGTCCTCTTGTGCTTACTCCAACATTTAATTTCTTTGGGTTTCCACAATTGCTTTTTTCTGTCAAAATAATGTCTCAGGCTTCTCTCTGAGTAATTAAAACAAAACAAAGCAAATACACACTCAAATTTTGACCTCAAAGAATGGCTGTGTTGCTCTGAGGAGCAAAAGAGCAGCATCTGTCATTGTCCCGAGGCACTTTAGAGTTTGGGATGCATCTGATGTGCAGGGAGGGCTCACTGTTGGAGCTGGAGATTGTGTGAACCCCAGGGATGCTGAAAAGAGGATACAAAACCCTGGAGGAGACAAGAGGGGTTCCTAGTTAAGGCAGACTTGCAATTCTTTAGGTTAGAAAAGCCAAGGTATAGCCCCTGAACCAGTGCCCAAGACTGACCTGGGAGACGAACTAGGGCTGAAAGTGGGAACAGGTAACTAGGTCAGAAGCTAGGAAGGTGGGGAGAAGAACAAACTAAAAGGGAGAGAGATGGTCTAAGTCCTGGCAGGTAGTTCAGACTTGAGATGCCAGTCCTGGAACCTAGGAGTTGGTGCAGAGTAATGCATAGGATCAGGCAGAGGTGAAGAGAAGAGGCTGCTTCTCAAGGGACCTGCACATCTCCTAGCATAGTCTTTTGGTGAGTTAAGGGTAGCCAGGGTAGTAGGAGACACTGCCACTGTTCAGTCTGGATTGATGGAATTTGGGAAAGCTGAGATGGAGTCACATTTGCTATATGGAAACTACTGGAGCAAATGGAAGAGGTAGGTGGGAATCTCAATGTGATTTAGGTACAACTGGATTATAATCTCTGCATTTCCTGTGACTTTTAATCTGCAGGTCAGGCATGTGGCATTGGTCTTACTAGAAACTATCTTATCCAACTATTGGTCAGTCCATCCTATTGCATTTCTGTCTGTTAGAACCCCTTCCTTCCATTTTGGCACTCATTGACAAGGATAAAACACTGATGGTCAAGGTCAGGTAGTCCTCCTCTTAACCTAGTTTACAGAGCTCAATGTAGATACCTGAAGTCCATAATTAAACAATAATTCACCTAGAAAAAAGAGCAGGAAGTTGGCATTTATTGAGCAAGATGCTTCAAGTACATACTTGTCTAATGCTCATCAAAGTCCTCAAGAATGAAAATTATTATTTTGCCATTAGTAGTAGACCATATGGTAAGAGATTTATATGCCTTATGTTTATTCTCTGCAACATCCCTATGAGACAGGAACAATGAATATATCAATTTTATATCTGAAGAAACTAAAGCTTAGAAATGTTAAGCAACTTAAAATTACATAGCATTTAATGAAAGCACAGCCTCTTGGGTTCCACTGTTAATTTTTCATAGTTCAGAGAGCTTAAGAGTGTGTCTGAGATCACACAGCTAATAAGAACTGAGATTCAAATGCAGATCTGAATCAAAAGCCCTTACTTCCTTCCAGGATTTGAGAGGATGACTATCTTCCTATCCTGGCACCTTTTGGTGGGAGGCGGAGGAGGAGGTGTCATTGTCATTAGAGGTCTGATCCCTGTAGCAGGCATGGGCTACCAAGGGGTCTCAAATCGTCAGGTCTGAAACCTGTCAGTCTTCGGAGATCAAGGCAGAACTGAGCAACTGAGCAAATCATGCCAGTGCCTTTTGGAGTCGCTCCGATTACTGCATCTGACCAAGCCTGGGTACCTCCATGGAGCCCTGCTCATCCTTGTCCTCTTACTGTGACTCTTGCGCTTGCTTATCTTTTAAATGACCTCTGTTTTTCACATCACTTTGCTCTGTTGCTGCCTCAGGACCCTCTCTTGCCCACTCTCTGCAGAGACTCACTCTTGTTTTGAATTCATTGTGTGTGTCTCCCGCTGTGAGTTCCTTTAAAAAAAAAAAAGCCCTTAATTGATATTAAAAAATTAAAACTTGGGGAGGAGGGTGGAGATAGACAATTTACCTAGGTCTGCATATTCAAAAATGAGCACATAATTATTGTTTTTAAGTAAGGTGTCAGAAGCAAGATTGATTTAAACCTGACATCTGTTTACACACAGTGAGCTGTCATTAGATGCATATGTAAGGTCAGAAGCGCTATGTTCTGTCACCATGACAGCTTAGTTGGCTTGTGGAAATTTGACTCCATGTGTTTCTGCAAGGGGGCAGCAAGATACTTTCCAAATGGCTGGTCTCTCTGTACGCCCCCCCCCTCTCTCAAGCAACCACCATTTTCCACACACCTGGTACATGCTTGATACTATCCTAAGCATGTGCAATAAAATAGGCAATATGAGGTAGTGGTAAAGAATATGGCAGAGAGGTTTAAAGCATGGGCTTTGGAGTCTGAGAGATCAGATTCTGAATCACATTTCTGCCACTGCCTGGTTAGCAGATCAACTCCCTAAACCTCAATTTCCTTTTTCTATAGAGCGGAGATCTTTACAACACTGTACTTACACGGCAACTATTAGATTAAGTGATATGTACTCACAGCACTTAGGCCAGGGCCCGACAAGAGTAGATGCTCAATGAATAGTGACCACGGATATTGTTAATATCAGCGAGCATCTTGACCCCAAGCACTTGGGATCTTGTCAAGGAAAGAAAGTCCACTTACTAAACAATTCAGTGGATGTCAGGTGAATGCTGTATGTTGTAGGAGCCCAGAGGAAAGAAGTATCAGCTTTCTGGAAGGATACAGAAAGATTTCAAGGATGAGGGCAGACTTAAGCAGGGCTCTCAGTAAGTTTCCACGCAGGAGCAAAATGGAACTTATCGGAGGTGGGCCCTGCATATAAGATATCTGCCTGGAGTGCCTTTTCCAAGTGTTTGTTCTCCATGCAAATTCTTACTCAGCTTAAGGAGTCCTTTAAAGAAACTTCCCTCTCAGTTAGTCATCAATGAGCCTTTCCTTATTCTATAACATAAGCCTCATTCTATGTCAACATCACATTGGTTTTTATTGTTTTATAATGGACTTGTTATTATTTTACTGTGGATGTTTTCTTTTTCTTCTTTTTCCTTTCTTAAGTGTTTACATTGAAAATCGAAGCTATACATGCACATACTTTAAAAAGCCAAACTTATCTGCGTGGTGTGTTACGTAAAGCAGCACTTTCTCCTAGCCGCTTTCCCCTCTCCCGAGGCAATCCTTTTTACCTCTTTTAGCTGATCACGTTGGCATCTACTTCCCTTTCTCTAAAAAACACGGCTGGATTCTTCCTCTTGATTTGTTGGTTTTGTCTTTACTCCTCACTTCCCCCTGTGTTTGGTGAAAGACGAGGTTTCACTCTATTTCTCCCCTACCCCCAAACCTGGACACGTGGGCACACTTCCTGTCCTCCCCATCCTTCTAATATAATTGTCATCACTTTGGTTCTATCAATATTCAGTGTTTAAATCATAACTGTGTGTAGCAGTGAATTTTATGTGTAAACTTGGCTAGGCTGTTTGGTCAAATTCAAGTCTAGATATCATTATAAAGTCATTTTTTAGTGAGATTAATGTTTAAATCATCAGACTTTGGGTGAAACATTATCTTCCATAATGTGGTGGGCCTCACCCAATGTGCTGAAAACCTTAATAGAAAAAAGACTGAACATCCCCCGAAGAAGAAATTTGGTCTCCAACCGCCTTTGGACTCATGCTGCAACATCAGCTCTTCCTGGGTCTCCAGCCTGCTCACCTGTCCTGCAGATTCTGGACTTGCCAAGCCCCACAATTGTACAAGCCAGATTCTTAAAATAAGCCTCTGTTTTTCTACACACACACACACACACACACACACACACACACACAGTAGTCACAGATGAGCCATGAAAATAAACAATTACTTTTCTTTTTCTGCCCAACTTCTTTTTCCCAGAAGGAATAGTTGTCTTATTTTGTTGTTGATGTTTGCTTAGTTTCCTGTTTATTCATCACTGATTCAATCCCCCTCTTGACTGATGATCTAAATCTCCCCTTGAGACAGGCAGATGCATAAGCTATTCCCTTGATTTCATCTTCCTGAATTCATCTGTAACAATGGGACAGTTTCATGGGCAACTGGGGCAGTCACACAGGACCCTGTGCTCCGTTTAAGGCCATGTTGTCATCATCTTTAAATTTTTAATAATTTTTAAATGAGAAACCTCACATTTTTATTTGGTATTGCACCCTCCAAAATATATTGTCAATCCTGTTCATTGGCGCTTTCTGATTAGCTCCAATCTAGACAGATGCCCAGCACTCATCCTAGTATTACCTAGCTATCTCCTTTCATCAATCATAGGACTTAATTTTATCTTTCTCCTGTCCCCTCATCAAAACAAAAGTCTCTTAAAAGAATGACTATGTTGTATTCACCTTTGTCCCAAACACCTAGCTGAGTGCCTCAAACACAGGGAGAATATATAAAATCAAGTTGAAATATTTCAACAGAATAGGAGGAGGGATGTAGTACAACTTTCTAAGAAGGAGAAGTAGTTTGAGGAAATCAGGGTGGTTGGAGTGTGTCTTCAGTGGTGGGAAGCAGTGAGGAAAGCAGCACTACTGTGTCAGCAAGGGGCGTATTGGAACCAATGGGAAATGATACAGCAAATCATGTGGGAGCTGCATTGTAGAGAGGCTCGAACACCAGACTAGAAATTTTCTATGGACTTGTAGGCCCCCAAGGACTAATTTCTCCATCTAATGACATCTGATATGAGTAGTTAGAATAACTCCAGCTGGGTAGAATTTCACACTTTCCTTTTCTTGGCACTGAAATAGGTGAATGGAGAAGGATGGGTGGGGGAGAGAGTCTAAGAACTGAAAAAAGGATCCCATAAGAACATGCTTACTGTGAATTTTAAAACCCAGCCTGTACAGAAGCAGGAGTGAAACCATTAGAACTCTGGAAGATAGCCAGAGAGGTCTGGATAATGCTAAATCTAGGCAGAACAACCCCAAACTGGCAGCCCCGTTATCACTAAATCGCATGATTAAAGAGCAGCAATCATTAGCACCTCATATGTGCCTCTGATCTTTATGGTAGGCAACACCAAGAAAATTGGGCTTTCCCTCTGGAAACTTTCACACTGTGATGACTGTTTCTGGTAAATATGAAGATTAGCGGCTAATGGGGACCTCTTGCTGTTTGAACCTCAGCCACAGCTTGTGTGATACAGGCTCCTCAAGCTTTCTCCACATGCACAAAGAAATAAAAGAATCTTTCAGAATCCCTGGCAATATTGTTCCAAATGGCATATCGGCATTCTAAAAGAAAGACACGAGGTTTTGAAAAGAACTTAACTGATACCTGACGGAAATGCATAAATTTTCCAAACCATAAGGTATGTGGAAGTATGTTCATTATGCCACTGTTTATAATGGCCCAAGTCTGGAAACAACTCAAAGGTATGTCAACAGTAGAAATGATAAATAAATTGTGGCATTATGCATACAATGGAACAGATAGATATAGCCATAGAAAGGAATAAACCGCAGTGTACAATAACATAAATGAACCCCACAAAGATGTTGTGCAGAAGAGATGGAAATGTACAACCTACATGGTTTCATGTCTGTAAAGAAAATTTTCAGATTCTTTGCCCACTTTTTAATTGGCTTATTCTGGTTTTTGTTCATTTATTAACTCATTATCAGATGTGTAATTTATAAATGTTTTTCTCCCCTTCCATAGGTTGCCTTTTCTTTCTTTCTTTCTTTCTTTCTTTCTTTCTTTCTTTCTTTCTTTCTTTCTTTCTTTCTTCCTTCCTTCCTTCCTTCCTTCCTTCCTTCCTTCCTTCCTTCCTTCCTTCCTTTCTTCCTTCCTTCCTTCTTTCCTTTCTTCCTTTCTTCCTTTCTTCCTTTCTTTCTTTCCTTTTTTCTTTCTCTTCTGTGCAGAATCTTTTTAAGTTTTAGTTAAACTCGTTTACTTTTGTTTTTGGTGTCAGTCCAGAAAAAGCATTGTCAAGACCAATGTCAAGGAGCCAACCCCATATGTTTTCTTCTAAGAGTTTTACAGTTTCAGGTCTTACATTTGATTCCATAATCCATTTTAAGTTAATTTTTTGTGTATGGTGTAAGGTAGAGGTCCAATTTCATTCATTTACATGTGGATATCAGTTTTTCCCAACACCATTTATTGAAGAGTTTGTCCTTTCCCCATTGTATATTCTTAGCTCCTTTGTCAAACTAATTAGTTGACCACTTATGGGTTTATTTCTGTTCCATTGATCTATTGTGTCTGTTTTTATGCCAATGTCATTGTTTTGATTACTATAGCTTTGTTGTATAGTTTGAAATCAAAAAATGTGATGTCATCTGCTTTGTTCTTCTTTCTTAATATTGCTTTGGCTAGTCAGGGTCTGTGATTCCATATAATTTTAGGATTATTTTTCCTATTTCTATAAAAAATGTCATTGGAATTTTGGTAGGGATAGTATTGAATCTGTAGATTACTTTGGGTATGGACATTTTAACAATATTAATTCTTCTAAACCACAAACATGGAGTATCTTTCCATTTATTTGTATCTTCAATTTTTTCATCAGCATTTTATAGTTTTCAGCATACATATCTTTCATCTCCTTTATTAAATTTATTCCTAAGTATTTTTTAGGAGTATATTTGATTGATTGTAAGTGGATTTGTTTTCTTAATCTTTTTCCCACAGTTTGTTGATAGTGAATAAAAATGGAACTGATTTTTAAATATTGATTTTGCATCCTGCAACTTTACTGAATTTGTTTATTAGTTCTATCAGTTTAGTGTTTTGGTTTTTTTTTTTTTTTTTTTTTTTTTTTTTTTTTTTTTTTTTTTTTTTTTTTTTTTTTTTTTTTTTTTTTTTTTTTTTTTTTTTTTTTTTTTTTTTTTTTTTTTTTTTTTTTTTTTTTTTTTTTTTTTTTTTTTTTTTTTTTTTTTTTTTTTTTTTTTTTTTTTTTTTTTTTTTTTTTTTTTTTTTTTTTTTTTTTT
>PVKU01007462.1:0-87116 GCA_004027475.1 Anoura caudifer
GTCCTTGCCTCTGACCACATATACATTTTTTAATTATACAACAGTGCATAATTTTATAGATCAGTTTGTTGAGAATCAGCATCTTATAATGAGAAATACAATTGATTTTTGCATGTTCACCTTGCTTTCTGCAACCAGAAACTTAGTTAAATTATATATGTAATTAAATTGTATATAATTAAATTATATATGATTTGATTGTATAATTAAATTATATATGTACATATATAAATATATATTCATATTTTCATGTAGAGTGTCATGTTGTTTGTGAGTAAATAACATTTTATTTCTCTATATGTGTTTTTTCCCTTTTTTTTATCACATAAAATAAGACTTCAAATACTTTGATTAGAAGTGACAAGAACAAACATTTTTGCCTTGTTTCTGATTTTGAGAAGAAAGCCTTCAGTCTTTGAACATTAAATGTGAATGGTATAAGCTTTCTTGTAATATCATCTACTAGAAAAGAAAATTAGTTCCTATGCTTTGTTTGAGACAGGTTCTGTTGGTTGTTTGTTTTTATACCATGAATGGATGTTTATCAATTGCTGGTTGATTTTCAAATGTTGAACCATTCCTGCATTCTTGAGAAAAATTCCCATTTTGTCAAGATATAATATCACTTTTATGCATTGCTGGATTTCATTTGAAATTTTAATGAGGACTTTTGCATCTATGATCATTGAGGATATTAGTTTATAATGTTCTTTTCCTGTTATGTCTCTGTCTAATTTTGGTATCAGTATAATGCTAGCCTCATAACATGAGTTGGGGGGTGTTCCCTACTATTCTATATTTTGGAAGAATTGGGGTGTAATTGTTTTTGTTCTCGTAGTTAAATATTTTATTGAATTTACTAAGGATGTCATCTATACCTGAAGATTTCTTTGTCTGAAGGCTTTAACTTCTAATTCAATTTATTTAATTGACATAGGACTATTCAAGTTATTTCCTTTTGAGTGAACCTCGGTATTTTGTTCCTTAAAAAGAATTACTCTATTGCATTTGAATTTTTGGATTTTTGTTCATTGACTTGAGCTTAATGTCCTCCTTACTAATTTTTTAATGGCTGGTGGATCAGCGATAATGTTCCCCTTTTCATTCTTGATCTTGCATCTTCTGTCCCTCTCCCTTGGTCAGTCAGTCTGGCTAAAGGTTTATCAACTGTTTTAAATCTTTTTTATAGAGCTGCTTTTTGGTTTTGTTCATATCTATATTGTTTTTCTGCTTTTCATATTATTTATTTCTGTACTCATCTTCATTATTTCTTTCCTTTTCATTGTTCCTCTTTCTAGTTGCTTAAGATGGAAACTAAGCTTAGAAAATTGATTTGAGACTTTTTCTTTTATAAAATAAACATTTAATGCTATAAATTTTTCTCTACATCTTTAACTATATCTCAAAAAGTGTATATGTTGTATTTTCTATTTTATTCAATTCAGATGTTTCTAATTTTCCTTGGGTCTTCATATTTTACCCATGGGTTACTTGGAAATGTGTTGTTTAATTTCTAAATGCTGATGAATTTTCTATAATAAAAATTTGTGTATTGAGTTCTAGTTTCATATTTTATGGAAAGAAATTCTTTGCACAATTTCTATTCTGTTACATTTTAAGGCTCCTTTTATGTCTCAGGATATAGTCCATCAAGGTGAATATTCTTTGATACTTGAAAATAATGTATACTCTGCTGTTATTTAGGTAGAGTTTTTTATAAATACCAATTAAGTCATGTTGCTTAATAATTTTATTCAGATCTCCTGAATACTTGCTGATTTTCTGCATGCTCGCTCCATCAGTTATTGAGTAAAGTACTGAAGTTTTCAACTATAGTTGCAGATTTATCTAATTCTCCTTTGTTATATTGGTCTTTGCTTCATGCAATTTGAAGCTCTGTTCTCAGGTGCTTATATATTTAGAATTGTTATATATTTTGGTGGTTTGACATATTTACCACTATGTAATATCTCTCTTTATACATGTTCCAAAGCCTACTTTGCCTCATCATATAATAGTCACTTCAATTTTTTGATTGGTGTTTACAGGATATATCTTTTCCTGCACATTTACTTTAAACTTATCTATGTGCTTTTATTTAAAGTAGGTTTCTTTTCAATAGCATATAGTAGAGTCTGATTTTCATCTAGTCTGAAAGTTCTATATTTTAATTGGTATGTTGGGAAATTTATATTTGATGACAATTGATATGGTGTCAATCACAATAATTTTTAATTTGTCTTTCTAAATTCTAAAGTATTAACCATCTTTATATTTAAAGCACATTGTATATAATATGAACTCAATAGATATGTATGAATTTTATATTTCCTTTAAATCAATTATCTTTCTCACTCTATTTTCAGATCCATTATCTTTTTCACTCTACTATGGATTTATTCTAAGTATTCTATTTCTAATGTTTTCAAATCATAAATTTGTAATATAAATTATAAGTGAATAGAATAGCTATCACACTTAATTTATAAGTCATATTTTATTATGAATACATTTCACATGCCTATACAGGATAAGAGCTATATAGTAGCTGCTGAATACATCAATCAGTGAATATTAGATAACTTATCACCTGATTATTACATGTTGTACTTTTAATAATAATGATGTGAATCCATTGAAACAGAAGAAGAAAGTAGGAATAAATTCATAAATGCCTTGCCACATGAATCAGTAGCAGCATATGGTCATGAATAAAGTATCACCATTTTAATATCTGTGTCTGCTTTAGTTCCAACTAGTATTATCTGTAGAGAAGACCTTTGCCCTACAATAGAGAATACTGTTAGCATTTGAAAAAGGTTCATTATTTCTGAGACATAAGAGAACATGATAGTGGTTTAACATTAGCATGTTTATAACAATGGTGAGCCTAGTGTTTTGTTTTCATCCAAAACCCTATTAACCTTCCCCATGGCAAATAAAAGTTTCATTTAAGAGTGAATGTTCTAAAGAGGCATTACTTTCTAACAGGAGGATAATCCCAAAGGCAAACTGAGAGAAAAGAAAGTTGCAGAGATATTCAGTAACCAATGTATAATCCTGGCAGATAGAAGGTGGCATTAGAGAGATAAGAAGGAAAAAAAGAATATTTTAATTTAGAGTTTTCAGTATGTCTTATTCTCACACTCCACACAAAACTTAACTGATAGTACAATGGTAAATAATACCTAGACTAGTCCTGAGACTAAACAATATCCCATTTTCCCTAAACCTGAAAGAGAGCTCAGTTTTCCAATGGATCATAGACTACTCCATTGGCTTGTTCTATTAAGCTGTTGTGTGTGTGTGTGTGTGTGTGTGTGTGTGTGTGTGTGTCTGGGAATCTATGCAAATTTAGAATTTGTTACAGGTAGATATATATTTGAGTCATTCTTCAAGACTATTAATTCACTTATTCATTTCAAAAATAATTAGTGTGTTAAGCACTGTCCTAGATTCTGAATAGGACTATTGCCATAAAAATTAGTTTTAGGAGTTGATACTACACATGAGAAGCACTTTTAATTATGGGAAGACAGGTACCCATATTGAAGTCACCAAGAATTCCTACAAGCCCATTGGAGTGTTAGAAACATCTGCAAGACTAAAAGTGTATTTTTAATGAATAAAATTTTAATACAAATCAGAATCATATTGTGATTGTAGATCAATTAGAAATGTAGACCTCCACAAAAAAAATGCAGTGTTAATAAGGAAAAAATCTTTAACTTCTCAGTATTGTCAATGAAATAAGATAAAATCAAAAACTCATTAAGAATTATTTTAACTATGCAGCAACTCAACTGGGAAGGGGCAAATTGAAATTGGTGATGTTTTGAATAAAAGTAGGGTCTTTGTTCAAGAGCCATCATTAATTAGTATTACACTGCTTTCGAAGATAGAAATGTGTTTCTGGTTTGTATAAAAGTTCCAGGCTTCTGACTACTGTTTTTTTGTTTTTGTTTTTGTTTTTTCTGAAGATGCTGCCCCTCAACCAAAAAAGCAGGCTTATATAAACAATCATTACAGCCTAAGTAACACTGGCATCTTCACTACTCAACTTGGGAAATACTAACATAATTATAAATATGCAATATTTAAGAAGCTATGACTTATGTAATCCAGTCTCAGGATGATTTTCTGATTAAGGACCACAGCTCACAACCAAAAACAATTCCAAATAAGCATTTCTCTTAGAAATTTTAAGGCAGTAAAAAGAATAAATATATCATAGCATCACTATTTTATTTTCCTTCCACTTTCCTCACCTATTGTATACACTATATTATAGATATTCTCTCATTTCTCACTTTGGTAAGCTTCACAAAATTTCATCCCTGGGAAGCATGTCCATCTTACCCTCCTGCCATGACCCTTTTGTACTTACTCCATGTTACAAAATCTCAAAATCACTAGTCAGACAAGGTGGGGAGGAAAGCCTAAGTAGGCAAACAAGGGTTCCATTTAGAAGAAAAGGAGGGGAAATTTTAAGAATCTTAATAGAATAATAATTTTGATTTTGCTACATGGGATTTCTACGCCTTTGCATACAAAGAGTTGATAGAGTCTTTTCCTTTAAGGAGATGTATGGAGGGTTTATACCAACTCATAAATGAGAAACTTTGGTCATAAAGTTTAAAATGGCCTTGATCAAACAGCAACATTTAAGGTATATCTGGGAAGTATTTGCCTCCACTGCATACTCATTAACTGAGAACTGTGCCCATCATGTCTGTAATACAAGTCTGAAAGTGTAGCTCTTGAGCCAAATCTGGCCCACTACCTGTTTTTGTCAATGAAGTTTTATTGGAACAGAGCCACACTCATTTGCTTACCCATGGTCCTGTGAATGTTTTTACAGTGCAAGAGCAGAGCTGAGTAACTTGCAACATACACTACATGCCTCACAAAATCTAAAAGATTTCTAATCTGACCATTTATGAAAGACCTCTATTCTGTTTGAGTTTTTTAAACTATATTTTATTGATTATGTTTTACAATTGTCCTGATTTTCCCTCCTTTCCCCCACCCCATCCAGTATGCCCACACACACTTCTTCAGCAAATCCCTACAATATTGCTCATGTCCATGGGTCATTTGTGTAAGTTCTCTGGCTACTCCATTTCCTGTACTGTACTTTACATGCCCATGGCTATTTTGTAACTACCTGTTTGTATTCTTAATCCCTTCAACTCTTCACCCATTCCCCCACACCCTCCTCCTATCTGGCAACCATCAAAATGCTCTCTGTGTCCATGATTTTGTCTCTGTTCTTGTTTGCTTCATTTCTTTTTTAGATTCACATGCTGATGCATATGTATTTATTGCCATTTTATTGTTCATAGCTTTGATCTTCTTTTTCTTAAATAAGTCTCTCTAACATTTCATATAATAATGGTTTGGTGATGATGAACTTCTTTAGCTTTTTCTTGTCTAGGAAGCTGTTTATCTGCCCTTCAATTCTAAATGATAACTTTGCTGGATAGAGCAATCTTGGCTGTATTCTTAGAATATTCTTGCTAATCCCTTCTAGGCTGCAAAGTTTCTGCTGAAAAATAAGCTGATGGTCTTGTGAGGATTCCTGTGCATAACTAACTTCTTTTCTCTTGCTGAGTTTAAGATTCTCTCTTTATCTTTAACCTTAGTCATTTTAATTATGATGTGTCTGGAAGTGGGCCTCTTTGCATCCATCTTGTTTGGGATTCTATGCTTCCTGGACTTGCATGTCTATTTCTTTAACCAAATTAGAGAAGTTTTCTTTCAGTATTTTTTTCAAACAGATTTCCAATTTCTTGCTCTTTCTCATCTCCTCAGGCACCCCTATAATGCAAGTGTTGGAATGCTTGAAGTGTCCCAGAGGCTGCTTATACTTTCCTCATTTGGGGGGATACTTTTTTCTCTTGTTGTTCTGATTTGTTGTTGTTTTTCTTCCTTATGTTCCAAATCATTGATTTGATTCTCAGCTTCATCCACTCTACATTTGTTTCCCTGTAAATTGTTCTTCATTTCAGTTAGTGTATCCTTCATTTCTGAATGCATCTTTTTTATGCTGTTGAGATTCTCACTAAGTTCCTTGAACATCCTTCTAACCAGTGTTTTGAACTCTGCATCTGACAGATTTTCTTCTCCATTTCATTTAGCTCTTTTTCTGGAATTTTGATCCTTTGCTTCATTTGGGCCATGTTTCTTTGTCTCCTTCTTTTGGCAGCCTCCCTGTGTTTGTTTCTATGTATTAGGTAGAGATGCTTTGACTCCATGTCTTGGTAGTGTGGCCTAATGTCCTATAGGGTCCAGCAGCACAACCTCTCCTATCACCCAAACTGGGTACTCAATGTGCATCCTTTGTGTGGACTGAGTACACCCTCTTGTTGTAGTCGAACCTCAATTACTGTTAGAAGGTTAATGAGAGGGATTTATGCAGGCCAATCAGCTGCAAGGATTGTCTGTGGCCACTGACCAGCTGTGCTGGGGCAGGGTGGTATTGCTCTGACTTGGTCTATAGCTGCCCACTGATTGTGCAGGCTCTAGGGTTTCCCAGGTGGTGCTGGTGAGGTCAGTCCCCCCCTGTGTTTTTCCCAGTGCCACCTTGCCTGAGCTCTAGAGCAATCTGACTGAGATGTCTGCTAATTGTGCTGGGCTTGGAGATTCCCAGGCAAAGCCACACTATGAATCCAGGCTGGCTGCTGCTAGTGCTGGGCCTGGGGCTCACTGAGACGAGCTGTTGAATTCTTTGAGAGGACTTAGGAAGTTGTGAAGCAGGAGCCAGTGAATTGGGTGGGGTGGAGTCTAGGGATCTCCAAGGCAGGGCAAACAATGTTAGCCAGGTTGATGGAGTTTCGGATATGGCACCAGCTTGTGTGCTTTGTGGCTCTGTGGGAGAAAGGTTTAGAATAGAGGCAATGGCCTCTGCTCACCTTGATGCCAGATGCTTCAGTCTCTCCCTGTGTACCATTGGTACCTTTCAAGCTGCTAACCCCATGCTGGAGCTCAGAGGGAGTGAGTCTGAGAAGGTGAGTCTATGTGTAGGGTCTTTAAAAGGAACTGCTTGGGACTCCAGAACTATCTTCCACTGACTCAATCCCCACTGGTTTTTGCAGCCAGAAGTTTGGAGGACTTACCCTTCTGGTCCTGGAACCCTGGGCTAGGAGGCCTGATATGGAGTTGGGGCTCCCAAGATATCCCTCCAGCATTATTATCCACCACATGTGGGTGAGGGAGCAGACTATTCCCCATCCGCACCCCTCCTACCAGTCTGGATGAATGTGGTTTCTTTACATTCTGTAGTTCTTAGACTTACATTCAATTTGATTTCTGATGGTTGTGAATGATGGTTGTTCTATATTTTAATTGTAGTTTTGATATGGCCCTGTGAAGAGGTGAGCCATGTCTGCCTACACTGCCTTTTGACCAGATGTAATAGGCCTCTTTTCAAAAGTATGATATTTACAAAGAGGGACCAAAAAAACACAGAAAATATTTATGAAAAGTTGCGTATTTAATCTTACATATTTAAACTTTAGTCACCCTCAAAGTACTCTCCATTTGGTGCAATGCACCTATCGACACATTTTTTTCCACTGCTCAACATAAAAGGCATCAATTTTTTAACGTGTCAATATTGATGCCTTTTAATGCTTCTGTTGCTTTTGGTTTCACATCATCCACTTCAGCAAAATGTTTCCCTTTGAGGACTTTTTTCATCTGGGGAAA
Organism: Anoura caudifer; assembly: GCA_004027475.1. Classification (NCBI taxonomy): domain Eukaryota; kingdom Metazoa; phylum Chordata; class Mammalia; order Chiroptera; family Phyllostomidae; genus Anoura; species Anoura caudifer. The sequence continues at coordinate 7,711 of PVKU01007462.1, forward strand.
CAAACAAAGAAAAAGTCGCTTGGGGAGAGATCAGGTGAAATGGGAGGGTGGGGCATGGGGGTCATGCCATTTTTGGTAAAAAACTGCTGACCACTCAGCACAGTGAGCAGGTGTGCTCGTAATTCACCCATCAGGAAATGGGCGAACACGTTGAAAGAGTCTTCTGAAAAGATTCACCAAAGCCAAATGCAGCCTCTCACAGCAATACTAGTTGGTACACTGATACAGACGGGTTCCCAGAACCCTCACCTAGCAGGGAGGCCAGTTCCACAAGGGACCTGCCCTCCAGAAGATAATTGTGAGGTTTTTGAGTCCCCCATTGTATTAACTTGTGTCAGGCCTTTCAAGACAGGGATACCCCTCCCCACAAAATCCCCCCACCCAGGAATATAGCCACATTACAAGGTTGTGACACCTTTTCTTGTAAGTCACAAACAATCTGAGAAAAGCTTGCATTTTACTAGAGGACAAAAATAGGAGTAATACTGAATGAAAACCCTGAGGCTTCTTCAAAATAGTTCACACTTATTGAGTGATTATCATTTTTCTGACCTGTTATAAATATTTCATAAAGTTAACTCATTTAATATTTATGCCTAACATATTATCTATTATTAACTCATTATAGTTGAGTAAACTGAGACTAAAAAGGTTCAGTAAATTGCTGACATCATCACAGCTATGAAGTGGCAGTCAGGTTTCAGATACAGACATGGTCTCTGGAGCCCTCAGGCTTAAGTTCTAAGTGAATTTGCATCTCACCCTAAAGCTATCAGAACAGCTGTCATCAATAAATCAACAAACAACAAGTGCTGGCAGCGGTGGCGGTGGGGGGGCATTCTGTGCTGTTGGTGGGAATGCAGATTGGTGCAGCTACTGTGGAAAGCAGTATGGAGATACTCAAACAATTAAAAACAGATCTGCCTTTTGACCCAGCGATACCACTTCTGGAAATATATCCAAAGGAACCCAAAACACTAATTCAAAGAACATAAGCATCCCTATCTTCATTGCAGTGTTATTTATAATCATCAAGATATAGAAGCAACCCAAGTGTCCATCAGTAGATGAGTGGATAAACAACTATGGACATTTACACAATGGGATTCTACTTGGCCGTAAAAAAGATTTTACCCTTTACAACAGCATGGATGGATCTGGAGAACATTATGCTAAGTGAAATAAGCCAGTCAGAGAAAGACAAATATGATATGATTTTACTTATGTGGAATCTAGTTGATCAAACTGAACTAACAAGCAAAATACAGACAGACTAATAGATAGCAGGATGACAGCTAAGGGAGGGAGGGAGGAGATGGAGAGATTAGGCAAAAACGGAAAAGGACTCATGGACATGGACAACAGTGTGGTGACTGTAAAGGGGAAAGGGAGTTTAAGGGGACTAAATGGTAATGGAAAAACAATACAATAAAAAAATGGAAGAAAACCTTTGGTTTGTTGCAATGGCAGTAAGCCAAGCAAAGCTGTGTTTGGATAGCCAAGGCTGATTTTGGGTAATCTGTGATAATGTCTGTGAAATAAAGCCCTTTTAAAGCAGTTATTCAACATGTATTTTTTGACCACCTACTGCATGCCCAGACCCAATATTATTGAATGTAAACAGTCCCCCTTAATAACACTTAAAATTTAGCTGGAATTTTCTTTCAAGTAGGTTCAGGGGAAGTGACATCAGATGTCTGTGTTGAGGGAAGAGCAGGCATATTGGTAAAATAAAACAATGTGGGTTTTAGAGATAGGAAGTAATGATTTTTAGTTTCAAACTCGACTTTGGAGAAGTCACTATAAATTCCTTGAGCCTCAATTGTTTGCTTGTTTTTTTATTTTTATAGTTTAGAATATTTACTTTCCATAGTTTTATAAGGATTAAATGGCATTTATATATGTGATTATATATGTGAGAGTATAAATGTAGTGTGATATCAGCAACTTAGGTGCCACTTAATTAAATTCTCTCACATATTCTTTGAAAACATTTATCTATAATTTTCCATGTGTCAGTCCTGTGTCTGAGTTCCTCCTCTTTGAAATGCCATGCACATTTCTCTACAACAAGACATTCCCTCCTGGGCATGCAGGGTTAAAGTGACTGCTTTCAGGAACCTATTACAGCTGTCCTCATTTGGATTTATCTATAAATCATTGTGAAATGATCAAGCATGGATTATATGCATGTCTATATGTTTATATTTCATGATGTATCTTCTCCTTAACGCATATTATATTTCTGACTATGATATTACAAACTTTTCATGGTAAACTCTGCTTTGGTAACTCATTAGGGCACCTCGTAGATATTTTGCACATTTGTAGCCATGAAATACTTTAGACTTGTTCAACTGAAAGGGGCAGGGACTCATGGAGTTCACCTTAAATAATGGATATTTATTAGAAGACTACAATGGAGAAATGATATCCAGGAGCAGCTGCATAGCCTGCTCAGAGATAATGGAAGTCCAGGATTTTTGCTTTTCCAGAAATTTGCTCTGATACAATTTTTTAAACAAATGAGCCGTCATTGTCTCTGTCTGTCACTTCAGCCACAGTGACAGCATTTCATTATTTCTCTTTTATGCATTATTGTGTCTGTTTATTCAGAGCTTCAGCTGCCTCATGGTCCCTACATACCATCTTTCCTCTGTACCTCTCTTTGCTTCTGCTGGCTACAGTCAGCTTTTTTGTTTCAGTGGTTCAAGTTCCCCAGAGAAAGTCTGTGACCGACCTAACGAGTCATTTCTGTCCACAATAGGATAAAGCTTTTGCTCAAAGCCACACCAGATGCTGTTTATTCAGCTTACAAATTTCCAGCCTTGGGACAGGGGCCCAACCTTAGTCACTTCAGCTGTGACCAAGGGTGTGGAGTCCAGAATTTGGCCACTTGTATTTTCTAAGAAAAGTCTAAAACCACATTTTATATCTGGGAATGGGGAAAAGGATAGAACTGTGGCTTCAATATGGGATACCCTTGGAAAAGCAGCTAAGGATTTAGTATGCATTCTGGGCCTTATAATGGTCTATAAAGGTCATAATAACCTAGTGGGGAAGCGAAAACCAAATTATATTCAAAGGGTGGCATGTGAGACAGAAGTCAGTCTTTCAGCTCCTTGATTTTTTCAAAGGAGCAAATTTTTTTCTTTGTTTCCCTAATAATGAGCCCAACGTTGTAGTTATTAAAATATTATCAATATAGGTTTGTTGAATGGGTAATAAACAGCATGAATTCTGGACTAAACTGAACATTTCTATGTTAAAACCACCATCGTATAGTTATTCTCAATGGATGATATAGGCCAGCAACAAGTTTAATGCTCCATGCTCCTAAAGGTAGAATATTTTTTACACCTCTTAAGTGGACATTGTGTATGGAGGTCGTTCTTTAGTTCAGTCGGTGCCATTCCGTAAGTGATCCTGATTGTAAAAGAAACCTTAAGTCCCAATTATGACAGTCTGCTAACCTTTAACATTGTCACCTTGAAAATGTATTTGATCTCTTACATTACAGCACGCTACCACAAGTCAGCTGCATTTGTATTTGCTCTTGTAAGACTAGCCCAAATTGTTTCCACTGGTCTAGAAAAACAAACCCACCAGAATCTGCTAAAAAATGAGTAGCCGGGGGTTCAGATCAACTAACTGACAATCCTTGCTGGGGGCAGTTTGGGCCTGAGCAGAAGACCTCCCTGTATTCCAGAAGTTTAAACTAGTGTAGAAATTGGGGAAGTCTCATTGCCCACAATCTACAAAATATTTTAAACTTTTGGATTTTGTATCTTACGGCAATGAGGAATAGAGATGCATTTGACCTTAAATTCCTGTTTATGGCAATGAGGCAGCAAACAGACAATTAAGGAGAAAAATCTGAAGGCCAAATGTCAAAAATGAGAGTGTTAACCCTGAGTTGTGACATTTTAAAAATGTCCTCGGCTCACACTGAAATGCAAGTGCTAATGTGGCCATTTGTTTGTCTATTTATAAGGAGAAAAAAGCCCCAAGACTTCTAAAGTGTTTAGAACAAATTTTATTCTTCCTGGAAAATAACAACAAGCTGTTATTTCCAACCTAAGGGTCAAAAGTAAGAAGTGTCCATTAGTACCGATCAAAGCTTACACAAGCATGGTGCATGCCTGGAAGCAAGAATTAGCACACTACATTTTACCTTCCCTGACACTAAAATTTTCTCTGAAACATAAGACATTATCATTACAAAATATTTGCACAAAGTGGCAAGAGTAGAATATTTATGTGGTTGTAAAATAATTTAAAAGATGAATAATATGTGCATGCTTCCATTTTCTTCTCAGTCTTGATCAGCACAATGCCATTATCATAGAAGAAATTCCCTTTAAACTAAGTGTTGACCAAAAAAATTGCTAAGAATAGATTTCTCAAGCTATGCACAGCCACAAAATTTTGTTTTCTAATTAAATAACTACATAATTAGTGAATTATACATTTTAGTCAATACCTATGTTTTGTGTTTATGCAGTAGAAATGAGAGAAGCTTTAAAAAATAATATTTTCAGTACCAATGGCATATTTCAGACATAGAACAAACACTTCAAAAATTTATATGGAACCATAAATGAATAGCTGCAGTAATTTTGAGAAAGAAGAGCAAAGTAGGAGGGATCACAATACCTGACACCAAACTGTATTCCAAGGCCACTGTAATAAAAACAGCCTGGTACTGGCATAAAAGCAGGCACATAGACCAATGGAACAGAATAGAGAGCCCAGAAATAAACCCAAGTCTCTATACTGAATTAATATGTGACAAAGGGGACAGCAACATAAAATGGAGTAAAAATAGCCTCTTCAACAAGTGGTGTGGGGAGAACTGGACAGCTACGTGCAAAAAAATGAAACTCAAGCACCAACTTACACCATACACAAAAATAAATTCAAGGTGGACAAAAGATTTAAATACAAGCCATGACACCATTAAAGTCCTAGAGGAGAACATAGGCAGGAAAATCTCAGATATTTCACGCAGCAGTATTTTCACTGATATGTCCCCTATAGCAAGGGACATAAAGGAAAGAATAAACAAATGGGATCTCATCAAAATAAAAAATTTCTGCACAGCTAAAGAAAACAATATTAAAATAAAAAGAGGACCAACTGTATGGGAAAACATGTTTGCCAATGATACCTCAGACAAAGGTTTAATCTCCAAAATATATAAAGAACTCACACAACTCCGCTCTAAGAAGACAAGCAACCCAATTAAAAAATGGGCAAAGGACTTGAACAGACACTTCTCCAAGGAGGACATACAGAGGATCCAGAGACACATGAAAAGATGCTCGATATCACTAGCTATCAGAGAGATGCAAATTAAAACCACAGTGAGATACCACTTCACACCAGTCAGAATGGCCATCATAAACAAAGCAACAAACAACAAGTGTTGGAGAGGTTGTGGGGAAAAGGGGACCCTAGTGCACTGTTTGTGGGATTGCAGACTGGTACAACCACTATGGAAAACAGTATGGAATTTTCTCAGAAAAATAAAAATAGATCTGCCTTTCGACCTAGCAATCCCACTGCTAGGATTATATCCTAAGAACCCTGAAACACCAATCCAAAAGAGCCTATGCACCCCAATGTTCATAGCAGCACAATTACAATAGCCAAGCCCTTGAAGTAACCTAGGTGCCCATCAGTAAATGAATGGATCAAAAAACTATGGTACATTTACACAATGGAATTCTATGCAACAGAAAGAAAGAAGGAGCTCCTACCCTTTGCAATAGAATGGATGCAACTGGAGAGCATTATGCTAAGTGAAGTAAGCCAGGCGGTGAAAGACAAATGCCATATGATCTCACCTTTAACAGGAACCTAATCAACAAAGCAAACAAACAAACAAAGAAGCAAAATATAACCAAAGACACTGAAATTGAGAACAGGCTAACAGTGACCAGAGGGGAGAGGGGAGAGAATATCAGGGGAAAAGTGGAAGGGTTTTCAGAAACAAGTATAAAGGACACATGGACAATAACAAGTTGGGGGGTGGAAAGAGGAGGGAGGTGGGGAGGGCTGGGAGTGTGGGTTGGGATGGGGGTAAAGGCAGAAAACTGTATCTGAACAACAATTAAAATTAAAAAATAAGCAGAGGCCCTGGCTGGTGTAGCTCAGTGGACTGAGCACAGGCCTGCGAACCAAAGGTTCGCAGTTCGATTCCCAGTCAGGGCACATGCCTGGGTTGCAGGACAGTTCCCAGCAGGGGATGCACAAGAGGCAACCATACATTGATATTTCTCTCCCTCTCTCCTTCCCCTCCCCTCTAAAGATAAATAAATAAAATCTTAAAAAATTAGTTAAGAAATAAGCAGAAAAAAAGTTTTTAATTCCAATCAGAAGGGTTTACAATCAGAACTATCAGAATATGATCTGATGAACATTGAATAATGGGCTATAAAGTAGGCAAGAAATTGGGCAAGGAAACTGTAGGTGTTACTCTCTTAACACCTACAGTAACTTTTAGGAGATGATATATCCTCCCAATAACTTTCTTCATAATAATCCTACCTTTAAACTTTTTCTTCATATTTCTGGGAGTATTTTTTTAAAGATATTAAGCACTGACTCACCTGGAGAAGGAAAACAATGGGATGTACCACCTCTTCCTTCTAAAAAAGCTTTGTGCTCTAAGGAGGCTTGAGATAAAAAGGGAGAGGGTCTTCCATATGACATAATAATAATAATAATAATAATAATAATAATAATAATAATATTTTCAGAGAAAAAATAACCCTGTTTTTGGTGTGCTGGAAATGGTTGGTTAAACATATCATCCACCCTATAGAAATGTCTTCAAAAATGTGTAAGATAGTGGCTAAGAAATACATATGCTTTAGACAAAATACAATGTTGATATTTTGAGAGATATGGAGATTCTTTTGAATGCTCCTTTTGGTGAGAGATGTAGAAAAACAATCCTTTAGCTATGATACTCTTTCTCTTTCATCACATGTCCTACTTGCAAACCTTTCCCACATCCCGTTAGAGGTGTGCCAGGTGGGGTACACTTACTCTGCCATTGTTGGGAACAAAAGCTGAACACTACCTCTGCTTAAAAATAACACTCTTGAGTACTGTTCATTTGTAGTCCTTGAAAATTTCTTCATGCTATACACATTGACTTTAACTCCCAGCAATGTATGTCAATGGAAATACTTTATTTTTTGAAGCACTCAATACATAATACATAATACATGAACACCAGCACTTAACATACTACACGAACACTTAATCCAAAAAGGCATAGAGCTGCGTGATTAAGTGGGAGTTTCTGGAAGCAGACTGCAGGAGACTAATGCCAACTCTGCTGTCAGGAGCTACATAACAGCAGGAAGTTACCTAACCCCATCTGTACTTTATTTTACCAATTTCAAAAAAGGGGGTAATAAAATGATATTATATCCTTTTGAGAGTTGTAAAGAATCTACTCCAAGCACTTTAAACGTCATGTGGTACAGTAGCAAGCTCTACCTACAATGAATTTAGTCTTATCCTATAGTGTTTCTTCACTTTGCTGGGCATAATTTTACATTATTTTGTATGTTTTTTTGTCTGATTAAGGCAGCCCTTCAGATAATCTGCCTTTTGAGGGGCTCAAATTAAATGATTTAAAACCTAAATTTTATATCTGCAATATTCCTTCACCCTTGCCATATTCTATCTACTGAAGCACGTTGTGTGTCTTGTTTATACTCAAGGGTGGAGGACTTTATGGGGCGTGAACATAAGGCTTGAGGAAACCTAAGGAAGGGTGAGGGCAGCCGCTATAGGATCCCACCCCACAGAAAGGATGAAATGCGTTTTACCAGTCTCTTCAGAGGTCGTGCTGTAGGAGGAAGGAAACAAGAAGCCGCACTAAGGTGCCCTGCCTTCCAGCCTTAACTCTGCCACGTAATACCTGGTCAAACTGGACTGGTTGCTTAGCACATTAAGTGTGTCCCTACGAAATAAAGATAAATACAAGTCTTCACCTAAACAATTTTTGAAGATTCCATAGAATGCCGAAATGCGATGACTGTGGGATCAGCTGAGGCTTCAGATGCGGAGCAAGAGCAGACAATATGTCCTTACAGCTGAAATTCCCAAAGTTTAAATACAAAACTTTAATTTATATTATTGTTTTTTTAAAGTTTACAACTAGCCAAGAAAAACTATATAAAGTGGGCTTTATCTCCTTTTTAAAAAAATATTCAACATAAAGGGGAATTTACCCTCAACATTCAACTTCTTGCACAAGAGTACCTTCAGAACTTCGCTAAAGCTGCCTGAGTCAACTTGATATTTTTGAATCATTCGGATCAATACAGATACTGATACTCAAAGAAAAATGAGAATGGAGATATGTAATAATTTATCACAAGAATGTTCCCATACTTCCCTTAAGCAATGAGAGGATAATAACATTATTTCTTGTAGAAGTGCAAGACCCCTTATGTAAAACTTGCTTTAGGAAAATCACCTTGATTTACTCTTAGGCAAGGTGGCCCCTTTGACTTGCATAAATTGTTTCTCTAACCCCCATGTAAATCTAGATAATCAAGTGAAGCCAAGGTAGAGTCTTAGCTGATTTAAGTCAAGATTTCCTTGTGAATAAACAAAAAGCTGAGAGTTATGCAGCTCAGCTCAGCTCTTAAGCTCTGCCGCTACTTGAAATAGATGACTGATTCCTCAAGGACTTTGTCTATGGAAGAATCAGCAGGGATACATTTTACAATAAAGTGTTGATTTACTTTAAACTGTATTTTCCAGCACACAATTGGGAGAAGGCTTTTTCTTTTTTTCTTTTTAATTTTTAATTTAGGTATTCTTTTTCTTCAATGGTGAAATAATAAGCAACAGTTGATTCTTACACTGACATTGGACAATAGCTAGGTGATTGAATCTGGCATTGCTCAAGTGAGCTCCTTTTTATATATCTTGTCTTCCAGTGCTGCCAGAATCAGGTGCAGAGACTACCTGAGCATTTTATACTAAGTTAAGAGATGTGCACACTTCTTTCATCTTCACATTCTAGCACTACCTTCATAAACTCACTTCAGGGCAGTCATTTAGGAGCTGAGTCAGGTTCTACATTAATCTCTACATGAAACTAAATAATTGTCATTCAATAAGAGAGGTAATAACTTTGCTGGCTTGAAGTCTTCAGTAAGAGGCCAACAAGCCAGGGATGCAATTTAACAAGGTCGCATCATAATAACTTTTTTTACTTTGAGTTTCTCATAATTACATTCCATTCATATGATTTTAAAATGAAACATTTCTTTCATTTCAATTTTACTTCCTAAAATTAACCACTCTTCTCTTGTTCCAAATTAGCTCATTCTAGTCCCAAAGGCCTTTGAGGAACTTCTATATTGTTTTGTGTAGTGGCGTTATCAGTTTACATTCCCACCAACAGTGCACAAGAGTTTTCTTCACATTCCCTCCAATGCTTATTTCTACTCTTTTTGATAATAGGCATTCTAACAGGTGTGAGGTGACATCTCATTGTTATTTTGGTCTGCATTTCTCTAATGATTAGTGATGTCAAGCACCTCTTTATGTACCTGTTGGACATCTGTATGTCTTCTTTGGAAAAATGTCCACAGATCTTCTGCAGAATTTTTAATCAGATTGTTTATTCATTTGTTGCTATTAAGTTATGAGTTATTTATATATTTTGGATATTAGGCCCTTTTCAGATATATGATTTGCCAATGTTTTCCATTAAGTTGGTGCCTTTTCACTTTGTTGATATTTTCCTTGCTGTGAAGTAGCTTTTTAGTATAATATAGTTCCACTTACTTATTTTTGCTTTTGTTTCTTCTTTTGCTGTCAGATTCAAGAAGTCATTGCCAACACCTACTTCAAAGACTTATCACCTATGTTTTCTTCTATGGATTTTATGGTTTCAATATTTACATTCTAGTCATTAATCCATTTTGAGTTTGCTTTTGTATGTGGTGTAAGACAGTGATCAAGGTTCATTCTTTAGCCTGTGGCTGTCCAGTTTTCCCCTCACCAATTTATTGGAAGAACTCTTTTTCCCCATTGTATATTTTTGTCTCTTTTGTCATAAATTAATTGACTATATATGTGTAGGTTTATTTATGGGTATTTATTCTGTTCCATTGATCTATGTGTCTCTTTAGGTGTTAATCCTGTATTGTTTTAATTAATTCTCATAAATACATGCATATTCTAACCAACAGATTAGGCACTATTTCTAACCCCACTTAACAAATAACAAAACTTAGATATAATAAGGTTAAATGGACTACATTTATAAACTATATTACATAATGGAATAAATAGACTTCACTAGTGAGAACTACTAGAAAAACTCTTGAAACCCCACAGAGCCATTCAGGCATGATTTCAAGGAAAAGAAAGTGTGGCTGGCAGATGAGCAGCCCATGGTTTAAAACTCTGTTTCAAGTCACCAGCATTGTGATCCTAACTGAATGTCTCTTCCATCCTATCCTGAAACCATTTTTACTCATGGTGAGATGAGTAAGTCTGTTAAACTGTAATTCCGATGTTGTCACTCACTTTAGAAGTGTCACTTCTGCTCACAACCCCCCATTAGCATCACATCGCCTTTGTAAAAGATAATGTCTTTGTGATAGTCTACAAAGTCCTACACAATTGACTTTGTATCTTCCTCCTACTTCCTGTTCTGCTGTTCTTCAGCCAAACTGATTTCCTCACTGTTCCTCAAATGTGTCAGGTAGTGCCCGGCCTCCTACTTGTTGAATAGCACTTGCTATTCAGTCTGCACAGAACATGTTTCTCACTGGTGCAGAGCTCCCTACCAATGTGGCCTTTTTAATCTCTTGCATTGTCACTTTTCAGCAAGGTCTTCTCTAATCTCTCTACTTAAAATGGGATCTTCCAACCCCGAGGCACTCCCAACCACCTTATCCTTATTTGTTTCCGTAGCACTATCACTTGTTAATATATTATTTAATTAATTTTAATACCTTTATTAGCTACCTCTGCCCAGTAGAATTTCAGCTCCAATAAGGAAGAGATTTTTGTATAAATTATATCATGCTATATCCCCAGCTCCTAGAAGATTCCCTGATTCATAGTATTAAATGCTCAATGGATATTAGTGGGATGAATGCTTTAGCACATGTTACAACACATAAAAATAAATATGTTTGGGACTGATTGTTCAGAGGATGATCTAAGTCCCCTCTACAGTTATATACATTTGTTTTAAAACCTCTGAAAGTGGATAACATTGTATTATACTTCTGTGCTTGTTGTCTGGCTACAAAAGCTATCTGCTCATTTTGGTGTTAGTTTTTCCAAATACTACATTCAGGTCACTTATCTGAACACAAAAATGTAGTTCTTCAATGAAGTATTAGCATCTTGATGATTTTCAATACTTTGAATATTGAGTATTTGAGTATTGAATACTTTTGAGTATTTAACCACATGAACTGTATAACTCCATACCAAACACTGCTGTCAGATGAAATTATTGAGCTAGCATTATTCAGTTCAGACAGTCCCAGTTATGTTTAAGGAAAGTGATGGAAATGTATTTGGTGTGGGGCAGTTTTTTTTTTAATATAATGAACTCTTTTATCCCTTGATGTTGCATGACATGTCCATCAATGTCAGACACAAATAACCTGACCTTGAAATGTTTGGTCCAGGTGCCATGGATGAACTGAATCAGATCAATCAAACATCTGATTGAATCATTGTGTGACAATCAGTTCACAAGAATGACCTAAGAAATGGCATCATGGAACAATGAATTCTCTGACTACAAAAAATATAACTACAGATTCTCTTTTTAAAAATCCTGATGACCTATATACAAATTGCTATTCTGTGATCCAGTGGTCTGGAGCAATGCAGATGATATCCATATTTTTAATTCTGCTAACCTTGGGATCTTTAAAAATAGATGTGTGCAATAAATAGCAATAACAAATAGAATCTGCATGTTGTTGAAGTTACAGATACTGAGAATACTTGTAAATGCCATTTCTTATGCCTTAAATTTTCTTTTTTTTGGGGGGGGGTGCAGTGAACTTTATTGACGGTGCATGATGAGGCAGGGCTTCATAAGCCCCTGCCCTCTTCAGGGGGTCTAGGATGGAAACTGGAGGTCAGGAGATTCTCAATGTGTTTGGGGATCAATTTGGGGCAAGGACTCTCCAGCAGCTGAGGGTCTCTCTTCCTGTCTCTGGGACAGGTGGTCCAGGGGGCTCTTCTTCCCTAGAGGCCATGTGAACCACAAGGTCCACCACCTGTTGTTGTAGCTAAATTCATTGTCATACCAGGAAATGAGCTTGACAAAGTGGTCATTGAAGGCAATGCCAGCTCTGGCATGGAAGGTGGAGGAGTGGGTGTCACTTCAAGTTGCAGGAGACAACCTGGTCCTCAGTATAGCCCAGGATGCCCGTGAGGGGGCCCTCTGATGCCTGTTTCACTACCTTCTTGATGTTGTTATATTTGGCAGCTTTCTCCAGGCAGCAGGTCAGATCCACAACTGACACATTGGGGGTGGGGACATGGACGGCCATGCCAGTGGGCTTCCCATTCAGCTCAGGGATGACTTTGCCCACAGCCTTGGCAGTGCCAGTGGAAGCAGAGATGATGTTCTGGGCAGCCCCTCAGCCATCACACCACAGTTTCCCAGAGGGACCATCCACGGCCTTCTGGGTGGCAGTGATGGCATGGACAGTGGTCATGAAGCCTTCCACCATGCCAAGGTTTTCATGGATGACCATGTCCATGGGGGCCAAGCAGTTGGTGGTGCAGGAAGCATTGCTGACAACCTTCATGGAGTTGTCATACTTGTCATGGTTCACACCCATCACAAACATGGGGCATCCACAAAAGGGGCAGAGATGATGACTCTCTTGGCCCCACCCTTCAAGTGAGCTCCAGCCTTCTCCAAGCCAGGAAAGACACCAGGGGACTCCACAATGTATTTAGCACCAGCATCACCCCATTTGATGTTGTCAGGATCTCACTTCTGGAAGATGGAGAGGGACTTTCCATCTATGACAAGCTTCCTGTTCTCAGCCTTGACTGTGCCTTTGAACTTGCCATGAGTAGAATCATACTGGAACATGTAGACCATGTAGTTGAGGTCAATGAAAGAGTCATTAATAGCGACAATGTCCACTTTGCTAGAGTAAAAGGCGGCCCTGGTGACCAGGCACCCAATACGGCCAAATCCGTTCACTCCGACCTTCACCATTGTGTCTCAGGGTTGAGGCTGCCACTGCACAGGAAGACGTGGTTGTCTGTCAAACAGGGGAGCAGAGAGCCTTAAATTTTCTTTTAAGCCCATTTATGTAAATTATTTTTCTAAAACATAACATATAGCAATATGTATATTATGTTATATATTTAGCACAAAATGAAACTGATTCAAGCACTCAGCAAACTTTGATGAAAAATTGCATCTCACTTGTATGTTTTTGAAAAGCATGCCACAGTCAGTAGAAGTAACTAGTCTAGGATTAACAAAAGCTTCTCTTCAATTAATGCCATGTCATATAAAACAAAGGACTATTCTTGAATTATCACAAAATCTCATCATACCTAAATCAGTGATCTGACAAATGTGAGTTGGACTGGGAAAACTCACTGATATTTTTTATTGGTTTAATTCTAGCACATAATCTCTCCTCTTGGCATATATAAGGGTCTTCCATATGCTAGTGTTTATTAAACATCTTTCTCTTATTCAGATCTGGCCTTATGCTATACTTAGTTAAACGGTTTTGGTTTACATTAAGTTTTTCACCCAATACATGTTTTTGAGCCCTTCTATGTGCTAGGCTTTGCCCTAGATACAAAAGACTCAGCAGTAAACAAGAGAACCTACTTTCTATTTGAGGAGACAGTTGTTCAAAATAGTGAGGGAAAAAAGGGTGAGAAGATAGTGAGTTTGAAGGAAATAAATATGATGAAGTAATTGAGAGTCAGCTTGCCTAGGATAAAGGAAGGCTTTTCTCATACTGAGTCACCATGAAAGAGAAATTGAAATTATTTGACGGGAATATGAATTTCAGTGAAGGTAGAACCTTCACTCCTATACCATCATCCTATCATTTACTTTCAAGAACAAGTTCTTAACCTTATTAAGTGTGAAGCATCACAATGAATCATTGATTTACAGAAGGCGAGAGGTGGGAGCCACCCCTCAAGTTCATGTAGTGTCTAGTTCTGTTTTTTTTAAAGATGGCGTACCTGATGCCCCAAGAGGTACAGGGTTTTATAAAAATTTACCAATGCTAATTAAAAGAGCCATGACAAACAATGGGAGCTCCTAACTCCTAGTTAAATGTTCATCCAGGTGTACCTCTCTGTCACGGGTCCTATGGGTCAAGGCTGGCATTCTGTTGACAGAAAAGCCTGAGATATCCTGCCATGTGAAACCCATAGTCATTGTCATGTCACATTCCTTCTATGTGGTACCTTTTCTCTAATGAACTCAAATGCTTTTTGGCAAGTTATCACATTTATTCTTAAAACATTATTGTGAGATAAGGAGAAATCAATTATTTCTGAAGTTTAGGAGCTGCCTGGGATTTGGAAATAAGCTGCATGGTGCCTGTTAAAATGAAGTCAGGAAATTCAGTGTGGATAAAGAAAGGCAGGAATCAAATGAGGTATATAAGCAATCATATGATATTTGCACAGTAGCATGTCATTTTGAATCACTTGTGCTATGTTCACTATTGATGTTATTCATGCACTGAAACAGACATTCAGTCCTGCCTGCTAAATCAGTTAAATGATGGACTTGTTTTCTGAAGCAGAGATTAGATAGATAGATAGATAGATAGATAGTTAGATAGATAGATAATGTCAGTTTTCCTGTAGGGGTGGGGTCCATGGGACACAAGAAAAGAATGTAATAATTGACAAGGGATTGAAAAACATCTTTTGAAATCTCAAAAGAAAATATCTATTATCAGTTACCAAGTATATAGATAAATTATCTATATTGGTTGTTTATGGCCAATAGCTGTTTACTAACTAGATAGAGTTCATGCAATATTTGTGCATTATCAGCTTTTTAATATTTTTTATATCTCCCCTGATATTAGAATGAGGGTCAAGGTGTGTTTGGACATCTAGTCCTACCTACTTTTGCTAATGACTTGGTTACATTGTATATATTTACATAGTTTGAAAACAATGGAAGTAAAATTTTATGCTACTAAGTAAACGTGAATTTCAAGTATTGGAATATGAAATTTAGTAGAAAAGGGAGAACTAGAGCACCAGGGATTGCAGTTAGTTTTTGGGAAAAGGTCATGGGTTCCAGGAGAAAGGTTTGTAATAATGCTTGGTTTGTTAATGTTTCATGTTCAAAGGCATCGTTCTATTTCTGCTCTTGCAGCCAAATCTTGGTGTCCATTATCCCCCAAAGCAGTGAGATTTGGCATGTTTTCTTTGAACTTGCCAGGGATTCTGTTTGAAGGGGATTATTTGAGTTTGACAACTAGGAACAACCCTGCCTCTCCGCAGGAAGAGAGAGAAGCTGTTTATTTGACCAGCTGAGAGAAATGTGCACAGAGGCAAACCTGCTGGTGTCACTGGGTCCCAAGGCCCTCAGTAGGATACAGAGTAACAGCTGTTTGCTACATTGAACAGAGCAGAGGATTTTCATTTAATAAATTGGTTCTCTACTTTTATTAATATTTTTAATGGATCTGAGCTTCCTCCTGTCCTGCTCTGAACATTTCCGCCTACATGTTAGGGGTAGACAAACTGAGTAATAATCTGAGCTGCTGATGTACAGCCTTGGGCTACGTTACAAACAGGAGCAGGCCCAGGCTATGCATGGGCAGAGGGTAAAAGGAGGGAGGCACCTACATCACAGCTCTGAAGCTGAATAACGATAGCACATGCAATATTGTTCTCCTGAGCCCTCATCATCATGGTTGCAGTTTTTCTGAAACAAGATTCTAGAATCTGTGGTACATACATGTCCGAAAAAGGTTGTTCATTGCACTACAGGAGGGAAATTGCATTAGAAATGTATTATATTGTAATTGGGAGAAATACTGTCAAATATTCCATTCATGTTCTTTTTTTCTTTCACTTTTTTGTTGAATGCAGCATACACATAGAAAAGTGCACAAAACAAACGTACAGGTAGAGGAACTTTTGCAAAGTGAAAACCCTGTGTAGTCACCATTCTGATCAAGACAGGGAATGTAGCCACCACCCTAAAAGACTTTCTTTTGTCCCCTTTCAATTATAATCCTCTCCTTCCCCCTAAAATTATCTATTCTCCTAACTTCTAACAGAATAGAGTTATGCTTGACTTTGAACTTTGTATAAAATGTATATATAAACTTTAATAAATGTATGCATTCTTTTGTGTTTCACCTCTTTTTAAACATATGTTTGTGAGAGTTCACATATTTGCAAGTCCCTGTAATTTGTTCATATTTATTGCTGAGTACAACTCCATTGTAGGACTGTTCTGTGATTTGTTTTCTCATTGTACTGTTGATGAACGTTTCAGTTGCTCCACATGCTCACTAACATATGTGACACACGAAATGTCAATGATTTCAATTTTTACCATTGTAGTGAGAGTGAGTGGACTGTGGTATCTCCCTATGACTTCTCTCAATCATGACGTTGAGTACCTCTTCATATGTTTATTGGCCACTTGGATAGCCTCTCTCAATTATATACTCAAGTGTCTTGGCCCCTCCTTTTCTATTAGAGAGCTATCTTGCCTTAAGGATTCCTAGGAGATCTGTATATTCTCTTTGTTATATGTGTTGAAAATATCCTCTCTAAGCCTGTAGCTTTCCTTTTAACTTTCTTAACTACTTTTGGCAAACAAAAATTCATATTATTATAAAATCTCATTTATTTAAAACTCTGTATTTTGTATTTTATGCATCTTTTATATACTATATTACACTATAATTTTTATGTATTTTGTGTCTATGATTTTTTCTACTCCAAGATAGTAAAATTATTCTCATATATTATTTTCTAGACCTATTTTGTCTTTGACATTATGATATTACATTTTTCTGGGTAGAATTATCTTATGCTGTGATGTAGAGGCCAAAATTCATTTATTATGAAGACCTTCCTTTCTCCATTGCTCTGCTACACAGCTCTGTTCTAAGTCAAGTATCTCTGTGTGTGGGGGTCTCTTATTGGCCGCTATTATATTCCATTGATCATTTTTCTACCCATGAAATAATGTCAGTTTTAGTTAATATAGTTTTAAAATAACTTATGATATATGATAACATTCTCTTGTCAGTGTTTTTCTTCAAGAATATTTTAACTATTCTTAACCTATTATATTTTCAGATAATTTTTTAAGTCAGCTTGTCAGGTTCCAATAGCACATATGACAAATAAACACACAAATATGTATATTCTATTGGGATTACACTACATTTATAATACAACTTGAGGATAGTTGACATTTTGTAATATTGAATTTTCTAATTCATAAACATAGTCTACCCCTTTATTTAAGTATTAAATTTTTCTCAAAAATATTTTATACTTTATGTATAAAGGTTCTATTTATTTTTATTGGATTTATTTTTATGAATTTAAAACTTTCTCATAGTTTCTTTATTATTTTATTTCCTATTTTTAGAACTATAAATGATTTTTGTATATTTACCTTACATTCAAGAACCTTGCTAAATGTATTTATTAATATTTTATCTTTGTATGTATAAAATTACATCATATACTTTTGTTTACCTTGCTGATATTTTTCCTACCTCTGGCATCATTATATATATTTCATCTTTTTTTTCTTGTGTAGTAAAGGCATTTAAGGACATAAATTTTCTTCCAAGAGTGGTTTGAGCTGCAACTAACATTTTATATATTGGGTTTTTATTATCATCCTGTTTCTAATTTTTCAGATCTGTTCATTGAGTGTTCTTCTTTGTACACAGGTTATTTTCTGCCCTTTTTTTTCCTTTTTAGTATTGCTATTTAACTTAACTTACTGTGGCTACAGCCTCCCTTCTCTGTCTGTATCCAGAGTCTGAACCTGCCGCCTGTCACAGTTTTCATTTCTTGCCAAACTTCTAATAAGCTCTGAAGCCTCCTCTGGAGTCACTCGTTCCTTCTCTGGCTTCAATCTGATTATGAATCATTTCAATACTGACCACACTAGGATCTTGTAGTTGACTGCCTGCCTATCCTGAGCTACCTGTGGTGCATAATTGTTTTCCTCTCTGACTAGTGAAAACAAACTGTGTCTATGCTTTAACATCAACTGGGTCCTCAGACTTCACCAGCACCCTCGTTATTCTGTCCTCACATATCCTCCTTGTTACATGATTCACAGCCACTGCTCTGAAGTGTTTCAATACTCCATGGCCACCAAGATTTCTTCATCTCATCTCCCTAACCATAAGGCCCACTCTTTACAGATAAGATTAAAGTTCCTTGGCTTAAACTCTGTCAATTCTTCTCTGCTACAAGTGAAAATGTTTGGGGCACCTACCTTTAATTCCACTGTAAACACATTACATCACTGTAAACACGTTACATATCATTCCTCTTCTTTTGCTCCTCTGTTCCATCATCAGAAGAAGCAAACCTAACCTCACTATCATTCATTACTTTGTAACTTCTTTCACAACTCCTCTAGCTTTGATTCTCTTCCCCCTTGCTTGAAGGAACACTCCTTACATTTCTCGGGCCCACAGTGTTATACTTTAAAAAAAGTTATCTTCTGAGCTATCTCCCCAGGAGATTTGGCTAGTCCAATTTAAATCGATACCAATTAGAACCAAAATAGCGTATCACTGCTCCTTTTATACGTCATGGACCACAACATTGCATAAGATGCTGCCTTATTCTAATTTGCTTCTCCTAGTTGATGGGTGGCTTTTTGAGTCCATCATAAAACATATTGCTTAAAAACTAAGCATGAGTGCAAGCCCTTATTGCCTCTTTATATTGTGTTCTTGATATTTAAATATTTATTTGCAACATTTCTCCTTCTAAACATGATAAAGCAGATGATATGTATTTAAGGGGTCCTGTGAATATCTTTTCTTATAGCTTCATTTTGGGATATTCTTTGTAAATAATAGAGCATTGAAATCTTTGAAAATATTAGGAAATTCAACATTAAAGGAAGATGTGAGATATAACAGCTGTTTATTCAGCCCATGCTTATTTTTCTGTAAAATACTTATACATCTAGTTACATCTACCCTTTCTTAGGCTAGTCTTACAAACATTTTTCATTTCTTTCACAGACCTCGACTAATTATGGGGAATAGCAACTCAGATTAGCAGGCATGATGTTACTGGAAAAATGATGGAAGCACATTTTAGCTATGACCAATCAGCTCATAGATAACAGAGAATTAGGAATTCATTCATGTTTTCCACATTCTCCACAGTTTCATTCACCCTCACTCTTCCCTGCTGTTATTTGATAGTGGTCATATATCTCTTTTATATGGACACACTTTACCCAACATTATTACAGTAACATGTCAGAGACACCAAACAATTTTCTATTTTAATCCTTTTCATTATTCACTTTACAAAAAATCCCTTAGGAAGTTTGATTCTTATTCTTGAATCTAAAATTTCAGGCTTCATTTGTGTCCTAGTAGAATCTAAATATATTTTAACATATAGTGCTCAAAGTGAAATCCATTTAAACCATCCAGAAAGTTATATTTTATGTTCACATTAAATTTTACATTATGGTAAAATGGGAGAGGGAGGATATTGCGGGCACTGAATTGGATGTTCTCCAAGGTCCCTTTCAGCTCAACTATACTCTTGATTCTGAGGGGGAATAAAAAATGCCGACATTGACAGTCCCTAGAAGAATATACTGCTTTTAAGCCTATGGCAGGATAATCTTTTGAATGCATTTTAATTTGTATATTGATACACTGAGAAAAAACATCTTTACTTATTAGAATATGTGATCCTCTACTTTCTGTAATCAGATTACTATCCATAAAGCTAACTGTATTTATAGTATAGCCCATTAAGGTTTATGAAGAGCTTTCCATGAACATTTAATCATTACAACTACTCTATCCCTCCTGAAGCAAAAGCAAATGTTAAGCTGAGGATGTGAGAGTGTAAGTTGCCCCAAATGGTGGAGCAAGTGCACACAGAACTCTATGCAAAAGGTCGATATTTTAGTCAAAAGAAACATCATCCTGATATTATTTTTATTTCCGACATACTTACTACAAATCTTATATAAAAATAGGTGATATGATAAACATGATTTAATAAGTAGATTTGCATTATCAAATAACTGATAATGAAAAAAGAAATTCAATGAAGTGCATAGTTTTGCCCAAAACATGGAGACTTGGCAATGGTAGTCGAGATGATTGAGTGCCATTGAATGTTTTATAAGCTTAAACTTCATTCGACCTAAAATCTTGAGAGCCTTACTGTCCAGTACGAAAGTAAAATAGTCCTTGGATGCTTTAAGCCTCTCTGTTCTTAATTGGTGAAAATGCTCATTGGCATAAATTTCTCATGAAAGACATATAATTCATGTTGAGAAAGACCTGGGGGATTAATTCTGAGAATGACCATGCTGGCAATTCCCTTGAGGGGATGGTACGTGGTAGGTAGTCAGCACTTACTTCACACTGACACTTTGGTCATGCAGGTTATTGCAGGATCTAAATTCCTGGGTCCAACACAGCTGTCTCAAAATAGTTTTATAGTTCTTTAGCATCATTCAAAGATGGAGCTTAAATTTATCTTTGTATTTCTTATGATGAGACACATGATGTTTCTGATCACCCATAATTTATTAACACATTCCCATCTTCTCTCACTCACATGGATGTTACTCCCTGAATAGTTAGCTCTCGTTGGTCAATATAGGGTGGACATAACAGATGGTCAGTCTATCTTCTTGGCAGATTGTTCTGACTATTGAAGTCTATAGATCTCGAGAACAACTAATTTCCATTAAGCACTCTCAACATTTAGTCTTTCTTTCTGGGGGGTTGGTGTCCAGCACTGGTACATTTTATCAGACATTATGAATCAAAACTCTTCACCAGATCACAAAACAAATTGCACAGGGAGATGCCCAGAAGAATAAACAACTTTCAGGATATTCTGCAAATGACGCTGATGGGAGCATGCAGTGACTGAGAATGTGTAGTCTGCCACACCAACTTTTATGACATATACATGTACATATTTACACATGTGTGCATACATATGTATTTCTGTGTGTCAGATTTCTTAAACAAATTTGTCAGATTTTTTATGAAGCCTACAGCACCCAGTATGTCATAAGATTTTTAAAATACCTAGTAGCTAAAGGGGAGCAGGGAGGGCAATAATGTGGGAAAGAACAGGAAGGGTCATCAAGGAACATATGTAAAGGACCCATGGACAAAGCCAAAGAGGGGAAGGAGTGAGGGTGGGAGGTGGGGGAAAGTGGTGGCAGGAAAATGGAGACAAATGTACTTGAATAACAATTTAAAAAAAGGAAAATAAAAATACCTATTAAATCAACTCAACACATGTACTCAACTTTTACTATGTTTCCTTTTAATCTCTTTTTTTATCCTCACCCAAGGACATCTTTTTCATTACCTTAGAGAGAGAGGGAGGGAGAGAGGAAAGGAGAGAGAGAAACGTTGATATGAGAAACATTGATTGATTGCCTCCCTTACATACCTGGACCATGAGGACCAGGGATTAAATCTGCAACCTAGGTATAAGCCTTGACCAGAAATTAAACTCACAGCCCTTGGCTTATGGGACAATGCTCTAGCCAACTGAGCCACACCAGCCAAGGAGTTACTATGTTTTGAGGCTCTGAATTAGGAGCATGGATTATTGCAATTATTCTTTCTGGCCTGCAGTCTTGTGATAATTAACTTTATTTTGTTTAATCTGACTAGGCCACAGTGCCCAGATATTTGATCAAAACATATTTTGGATGTCTCTGAGAGGGTGTTCTGTGTGAAATTGATGTTTACATCGGTAGACTTCGAGTAAAGAATACAGTCGTCCCTCACTATATCACAGTTTGCTCATTGTGGCTTCACTATATCATGGGATTTTTTTAAAAAATAGATCTAATTCTGTATCATGGAGTTTTTACTATATCATGGGATTTTGCAGTATATAGGTATTTATATAATATTTATGATTTCAATTATTTTTGCCTAATAAATTTAAAACAATATAAAAATATAAAAATGTTAATTCAAACATATTCAAAGAATACTAAATCAAAATAAAATACATATGTATTTCATCAGCGGATGAACAATGTACTGTACACAATGGAAATACAGTACACCACTACCACTTGAGCAAGTTTGCCAACGTGAGATTGTACACAACACACTATTGGCTGATGGAATGGAATGCGACCACCACAGCACTGTGTTCTGTATCATGGGCACTGACTGGTTCAGTGATGATAGCATCCGTCTGTTTGCTCTTCCGCACTGTGCCTATATGTTCAGCATCTCTCCTTGTCCACTTCACATCAATGTCTGATCGCTGCACATAGTGTTGCTCCGCGGTGTTGTGTTTTTATGAAATTTTCGTAAAAGTTTGGATTTATTTCAAGCCCTACAATGCCACCCAAATGTTCTACACCTTCTAAGGCTTCTGGCAGTGAACCCAATTGCCAGAGGAATACACTTACCATCGAAAAAAAAGGTGGAACTTCTGGACATGTTAAAGGAAGGCAAAAGCTTCGCATCTGCAGGCTGCCATTACGGGATCAACGAATCTACTGTTCTCTACATAAAGAAAGATGAGAAGAATATTAGGTCTACAGCAACAATGACTTTTAACAAGACTGCAAAGAGGGTGGTCACTTCCCACAATAAGGCATTGTGAGGATGGAGTCTGCATTGGCCCTGTGGTTAAATGACTGCAGGAAGAAGAGTATGTCACTGGATACCAACACCAACCGGAGGAAGGCCAAGAAACTTTATGATAGTTTTGCAGAAAGCACAGACGTTCACAACAGTGACAAGGATGAAGGCGAGTACGACGATGCAGAAGCAGGACCGTCAAGTGCTTCTCCCACCAGACCAACCCCAATCAGTGCCAGCAAGGGCTGGTTTGACAAATTTCAGGGATGCTTTGGATTCAAGAGCATTTCTTTTCATGGAGAAGCTGCCTCTGCAGATTAAAAGCAATGCCAGCAACTCCCCATAACTATGTTCATCACTCAGATGAAGAGATCAGTTACACCTAAGCCTTTAGCGGAAATAGAAATTACGGCCCAGGGTGAAGGTACTGCACCACCTGATGAAGCACCTGATGAAGTGGTGCCTTCAGAAGAACTGTGATGCTCTTCTTGGCTGTGCAGTACATTCATCTCATCATCATCACCTTCATCACCATCAGTACTGCACAGCTACATGATTCCTGATCTATATCATTCAAGTTGTAGTATACTTCACTGGTGAGTACCCATACAGAATTTTATATGTTGTTAAAATTACATAGGTTTAAGAGTGTAGGAAGTGTTTAAGAGCATATGAAGTGTTTATAAGAGTGTGGGAAAGGTTAATAGAAGAGTGGGAAAGGTTTATAAGAGTGTAGGAAGGGTTTATAAAGCCTTAAAATATATATAAATAATAAAATAAATAAAATGCCACTACTTCGAGGATTTTCACCT
Organism: Anoura caudifer; assembly: GCA_004027475.1. NCBI lineage: Eukaryota > Metazoa > Chordata > Mammalia > Chiroptera > Phyllostomidae > Anoura > Anoura caudifer. Next base: position 31,403 of record PVKU01007462.1, read on the forward strand.
ATCAAGGGGGTCTCTGGAATATAACTCCCTTGATAGGTGAGACATCACTATATTGCCCCTATTGTGTGGATGGGCCTTATCTAATCAGTTGAAAGTCTGAACAGACCCTCCCCTGTCAAGAAAGATTCTGCCAATAGAAGGTCTCAAATTTGACCTGCATTATTAGCTCTTCTCCCACTGATGGCCTTTGGATTTGAACTAGAGCATTAGAGGTCCTCTTCTCTCGGTTTCCAGCCTCAATAGGCACCCAGCACATTTGGACTTGTCAGCCTCCGTACTTTTGTAAGTCAATTCCCTAAAATAAATCTTCTCTACAAATATACACATTCTATTGATTCTTTTTCTCTGGCAAACCCTAATATAACTCTTATAACATCAAAACCATCTATAAGCAGCCATCTGTGTGATCTGCCAGAAATATATATCTAATAGTCATTTTGCTCTGTAAAATCCTCAAAGGCTTCCCAACACCCACAGATAAAACCCAAGCGCCTTAACTCTTCCATAGTCTCTCTGTTTACCTATCAATTTTTCCCCTGCCACTTCCTACCAACTTCCTGCTTCATGCTGCCATAGTGAATCCTGTGTCCCCTAAACATAACAGCATATTTCACACCTCTCTGTGCTTGCCCAGACTGTTCCCACTGCCTGGATACCTTCCCTCTCCTGAGTTCAACGTTTTTCAGTATTTCATCCATCTTCTTGGCTCACTCTTTCTGTGTAGTTCATTTCATTTTGTTTCATTTCATTCTGAGATATGTTTATAAACACAATTTGGAGTTTTAAAACATGATAATTTTTAGCTTTTTTCATATTCCTCTTCTCTGTCTTTTAAATAAAGGAAATAAACACCACCAATAACACTGAAGTCCCCTTGGAACTCCAGTTTTCATTCTGTTGCCCTTCCTCTACCTGAGAGGCAACTATTGCTATGAAGCTGTTGCCTGTTCTTACACCTTGTTATGGATGCATTCATACATATGCACATTCATATATGCACATATATCCACCATTATACAACATTGCTCTGTGTTTTAATTTTGTATAAAGTGTAGTGCACTGCATTTATCATTCTGCAAGTGTTTTAGTCAGCATTATGGTTTTATATTTGTCATTATTGACATATATTGAGATCTATCTGCTTCATCACCTTATAACTGAGTACAGTGTTTCACAGTATGAATAAATCACATTTTATTTATTTCTCTACCTATTAATGAACACCAGTGTTTCAAATTTGAGGCTCTTATAAACAATGCTATAATGAATATCTTCATACATGTTTTCTTGGACAGTAAGTGTTAGTTGGTCTAGATACATGGGCATCTGTCCACAAAGTATCCGTCCATGTAGTATGAAAAATAGAGACATTTATTGAAGAAGATACAAGGTACAAGAAACATTGTACATAGGACAATGGTGTCTCAGTCCCCTTCAAAGTAGGCACCTTGGGACCTCACACTGTTCTCTTAGCTGCAGCACGATGTTCCTTCTGCTCTGGTAGCAGAAGCTGTGAAAAAAAAATTGCCATGACATATTTCATGCAAGATCCTGCATCAAGATCTCAGACACAGTAGTTTTGGGAATCCTCATATCAGCTTCTATGTCTTGTCCTATCAGTCACCAATCTTTGTTGATTACAGCCCATACATGTTCAACTTTCTCAGGTGTACTACTTGTTGCAGGTCTTCCAGAATGTGGATCACTTTCAGCAGATTCTCAACCATCTTTGAAGCATTTGTGCCACATCGTTATTTGTGCTGCACTCATTGAATTATCCCCAAAAGCCCTCTGAATCATCCAAATAGTTCCAGAGAGGAATGTTCACGTTTAACACAAAATCTGATGCAGACTCATTGCTCTATTCGCTTAGTCATTTGGAATATGAAGGGCACACAGTACATATGCTCACTCAATGGCATCTACCACCCCCACTGATTAGTACAGTGAAGTCATCATTGTTCATGTATGCGCATTCCAGTCTGCTCTCCTCGGCTGGTAGGTTACATCGGTGTTGCACAAACTGTTCTTGTAATATTAACGATGGCTGGACTTTTTCTGGGCAGACCTCATGTACCTAGAAAATATTATTATCAAATGTTTGCATTAGTCATTTTATTGAATATTACCAAATTGCTCTTCAATATGGATGCACCAATGTCTACTGTTACCAGCAATGTACGACAGGTCCTGGCCCTTGAATACACCTGATATTGTCAACTGCTGAATTTTCCTATTTTTATTAGTAGTTCAGGCTGAACACCATGCTTATGTGTATCTACCTAATCATATATCAACACTCAGCTCATGGATCATCTCTTTCAGGACACTTTCATCAGTCTTCTCCTTTTCATTCCCTTATACAACTCAAGCAGAGTGTACAGGGGTGAACAAAAGTGAGCTTACCATTGTGAGTACACAAATCAGTTTATTCTTATATTATTATTTATTAATTATTGTAGCATTTTTCACATGAACAGCTGCAAACCCATTTTTTCCACCCCTGCTTAAAATAGTATCTGGAAATCATCTTTGTACCATCCTGCTTATTTATAGATCTCTTCATAAGCTGAGATCTATCCTTACTGACCTTTGAACTACCAGATCACATAACAATGACAAACACATTAGTATGTCATTAGTAAATATATGTATCAGTGAACTAAAATATATAAGCACATCTTGAAGATATTCTGGGTTCAGTTTCAGACCACTGCAATAAAGCTAGTATAGCAATAAAGAGAGTAGTCACTTTCTTTTTTTGCTGGTGGAGGATCTTCCCTTTGATTTGTAGAAAGTTCAATAAAGGAAAGTGCAATAAAATAAGGTATGACTATAATAGTGAGCATTTCCAACTCAAAATGAATTCGGAGCATCCTTCATGGAAATTCCCGAATGACAGGGTAAGAGAACATCTGTTGTAGCCATCAATCAGATTTTGGACTTATGTGCTCCAGTCCATGGCAAAGACTTCTTCTATGGACTGACCTAATGAGGAAGGACCTCGCAAATCATGGAGGACCAAATTCAGAAGGGATCGCAAAAGATTACTAGTAAAAGACATAATAATTTTATATGTACTAGTTCAATTTTTTATTTTTTTAAAGAAAAAAAGTAGTTACTGAATGGTACTGATGAATTGCTAGGTTCCTAAGGAGACCTCATGTACTTTGATACACATTTTGGCTAAATTCTTCAAAGTTAAATAAGGTACCAATGTCTCTGTATAATGAATTCATTTATTAGCTTTAAGACAATTAGGGCAAGATTTTATTTGTCTGAACCTCAACTTTCTATTATGTAAAATTAAGATAATGACAGAAATTCTCTCATAAGCTTGTGAAGATTAAATGGGATGACAAGTAAATGCTTCACACAATGTCTGGAACATCTAACACACTGTTCCGGTGCTCAATACATATTCTAGTGGCTTGAATTTGTATCATTGTTATTGTTGTTTGACTTTGTTCCTAAAGGAAGATAGGAAAAGAAAAAATCTGTTGTTTTGATTATAATATTGCCAAATTTATCCTTAACTTCATGAGTAATGTTGACCTTTTAATAAAGAAATTAACAGCGGATCCTTTCTGACCTAATGCCTTTTATAAAAATTATTTACCTAGCAAGTTAGATATTGGCTTCAATCCAAACAAGTGATTCTACCATGAATAAAATATAATTATTTTCTCAACCCAGTCTGTCAATAAACCTAGCCTACTAATCATCATTTCAGTAGCCTCCAATTTTCATTCACAACATAACCAAAGTTAATTCTGTATTTGTTCCTCCTTGTTCTATAATCATGGTACTGAGGATATGTAAACACATCAACTCTCCGAACCCACTGACTGAACCATGACATATTAGTTGGATTGAAAAGACACTATCAACATCTTTACATCATCATTCTCATCATCATTATCACTTATGGACTGAATGTTAGTGTTCCCCTCAAAATTTATATGTTCAAATTCTAATCCCCAGTGTGATGTATTAGGAGATGGGGCCTTTCGGAGTTATTAGCACCTTTATGAATGAGACCACAGGGAGCTCTCTAGACCACAGGGAGCTCACCTCACTCTAGGTGAGGACACAGTAAAAAGATACACATCTATGACCAAAAAGCAGAGCACATCTATGAACCACACACTGAATCTTCCACTACCTTGATCTTGGACTTCCCAGCCTTCAGAACTATATGAAATAAATGTTTATTGTTTAAGTCACTCACTGTGTCACAGCAGCCCACACGGACTGTGACAGTCATCATAAACAATCGTCATTAACAACTGTCATAGCAACTAGCATTTCTTCAGCACTTACGACATGAGTATCACTAACATTACAATTTTATAAAGATTATCTCTTAATAGCCCTAATCATATAGCAATTCTAAGTGGTAGAAACCAGAATTTGACCTCTAGCCTTCTATGACCACATCCCATGATCTGAACCATGTCCCATGATCTGAACCATGTCCCATGTCCCGTGATCTGAACCACCATGTTATAGTGTTATGTTAAAAATTATGAAACTGCTGATATTCAAACATTTTACAAGACATTCAACCTAATACATAATACTATTCTTCAAAAATAGAAATGTAATATATTTAGGTTGTATACATATACCTAAGGTATACAGTTTATTGTTCTATAGGAAATACCTTTTTAAAACTGTCTTCCCATCTTTATTGAGACATAGTTGACAAATGGATATTATACCTAGTTAAGGTACACAGTGTGATGATTTAATATCTATACATATATATTGTGAAATGATTACCAGAATCACGTTAATTAACATATCCATAACCTCAAAGAGTTACCATTTGTGTGTGTGTGTGTGCGCGCGCGCACGCAAGAACATTTAAGATCTACTCTCTTAGGGAATAGGAAATACTTCTTGATACCATATTTTTCCAATTGGAAAATGTCATTCACTTTGTAAAATTACTTCAAAGGACACTTAGCTCATTACCTGAATGAGTTAGCCAGAAATATCCAGTAAGTGAAATTATTTGCTATAGACAGTGGAGAGATGGCAGTTACGCTCAGCCAGCTGGCTAAAAAGACCATATTTCTTTCCAGTATTACTTCATTCTGCCTAATAAGATTATGTTGCATTGCTATGAAAGAAGCATACACCTCCACTGGCATAAAATTGCTAATGCAGCTTCCAAAGAAGTGTAGATAAAAGAGCCAGTGACTCCTTTATAGCATGGCATAGATGCGTACAGTATATTCCAGTGAACGGTGGTTTGGGCCACCACATGCCTGAGTTCTGATCTTGGATTCGGTCTACCAGTAGGGTCATAGACGTCAGTTAGCCTTATAGGATTTCAATATTCGTATTTATAAAATGAGATACTTGTATTTACTTCCCCTGCCCAGATTGCAAATCTGATGTGTTTATTTTAGATTTATTATGACATCATTTTGTGGCAATAGAGCAGTGAAATCGAGAATATATAATTTTGAGTAGGTGGGATTAGAAGAGAAAGACAATCTGTTACTTTTTAAATGCAAGCAAACCATTTGCCCTCACATAATTTGTCTTAAATGAATCTGGTAGAAAACATCTTGGTCAGTCCTACAACTGGGTGAGAGAGAGACCTGAAGTCACTTGCCCTTCTTTTACCTTTAAATTCTCTGTAACTATGATCTCTAGAAGCTATCAAGTCTCTTTTTTTTTTCTAATGACTGTGCCACAAATTAAACATTAATTTATATTCCATACTTGTACAGAAAGCTTTCTGAACGGTTTGGGCATATGATTTTCAAATGTTCTACCTCTATTTTTATAAGCTTTTCCTAGAATTGCCATTGATGTCTAGATTTCTATGTTAAGAAATGGAAAAAGAATACCTCTAAATTTTGATGGCAGAATGTAAAACCAAATGACACCAAGGTTGGATTTTGCACTTAACTGCATTTGCATTTAGATCAATGTATTTAGAGATATGCAATATTCTGTATACTTTCACCTGGATAAACATGCTGTGCTGCATAATGAAACATTTCAGGCAAAGCATGTTGGCCAAGTTCCCTTTTTAATAAAATGGGTTCTATTTTAAATAAATTCCCTTTATGCTTAGAAACAAACAAAACTACAAACCTATTATGCCTCATAAATTCACAATATTGTTTCATAATATTTTTTATTTATTGCCCCTTTGTATTTGTTAAATATTGAATATGTAACAAAGAATGACCTTGATAGCTAGGGCACTACATAATAGCACAGAGAAATTCCCTAGTTAGGAATCAGAAGGCCAGATCTCCTTTATTGTAAAAAAAAAAATTAAAAGTAGTGCCAATAAATGAATTCTATGTAACTAATCTAATTTTGTTTTACTATTTTAAAATAATAAGCATTTTATCCTTGGTATTTAGGGACAATGAACACATTAACTGTCTTTGAGTGTTAGGATACTATGTAATAAAATCGGAGAAGGGAAAAAAGCCCATGGTTCAAGTCTTGGCTCTATCATTTTCTGTTAACTGTAGGACTTAACATTTTTTTCTGGACTTTACCATCTTTATTTCTAGTGTGAAGCTATTATACTAGAATACTTTACAGTGTTAGGATCCTATAGTTTCACTGATAAACTGAGAAATGTTTTACCTCAAGGAGATGATGGTAACAAGGAGTTTTCTAGTGTGGTGCGTCATTTATGCTTCCCTTCTGTGACAGGACAATATTTTTCATACCTTTTGGAGATGAGGAAACCAAAACTTAGTGACGCAATGAATTCTGTGAGCATGCTTAGGTGCTCCAGGATGGAGGTAAGGCAGGCAGACACATCCTCTGGTCCCAGCTCAGTGTGACTGACTGCCTTCCCCTTGCAAAGCCTCACACCACATTTTGCTACCTTCTAGATGAAACTGAGAAGCAATATAGGAATGTTTCATTCAAAGTGGCTTCAAAAAGAGGTTTCCAATCCTCAAGATGTTGGAGACTAAGTGTCCAATCTCAAAGTCCTGGGGTCTTTCCATTTTAAATGTGTAGGGGCAATGTTAATAATTGGGAGCTATAATCTCTAAAAGTAGGATTACTGTTTTAAATTAATCTAGATCAGGACTTAAATTACCTTAGAGTCCTCTGGGAACATGAATGGGACCATGTGATTTTATTAGGCTCTCTTCCACTTTTACTAAGAAGCTAGGTAGGGTCTGCCTGCAAGTTCTCAAGGCATGCTTCTAAACACCCGCCCCTCCCCTACACTGCCCATCGTATTCACACTGCCCTTCAAATGCCCACTCATGATAGTCATAATTACCAGCAAATCAAGTTAAAACATTTTATTAAAATATTATTACTTTTGAAAATGCCCTTATTCCCCTAATAAGCCCTGCATGCCACAGGCTACACTTAGGAGTTATGCTTTTAATATTTAACATATATTAAATCTTGGCAGCTCTGTGAACCAAAAGCGAAAGACACACGTTGCTATTAATTTTGCCTGTCTTCAAATAAAAGAGTTTGGTTTACATGATTTTCTCAGTACTGTTACCCCAGGAGTCACTACACACCAAAACTGCATATTTTGTACTTCAGATAGTTTTGATAAAACACCATTTCTTGCATTCCAAAGAGAAAACTACACCCTATAGAAAATTATTTGAGTACTCTTGTAGTTCTTCGAAGGATCGTACAAAGTTATTCCAAAGAAGCACAGGAGAGAAGTTACCCAATCCTTCTACTGGATGCCCTGGAGCAGTAAGGCTTACTCCACTGGCTGCAGGTCCCTGGATAAGGCTGCTAGGACTTTAGATTTTGAAAGGAAATAAGAAACATAAACTATCTTGAGGATAGTAATAATGACTGGTGTTTCATTATAGGTCATTAGATGCTTGGTAAGGAGCAGGGGGTAGCCAATTTTGGGCCACAGGCCACTAATTTTTGTAAATAATTTTATGACATACAACCATGCTCAGGTTTTAGATGCTGCCTATAGCTGCTTTACTGCTGCCAGTATAAAGTTGCTTGCATATTATTACGGAAGAGACTTCATTCCCTGAACCTAAAATACTTACTATCTAATCCTTTAAAGAAAAAGCTTTACGGCCCCTGTTATAGAGTATCATCATCTATTTGATTCATTTTCAGTCCCTCCTAAAGAAAAACAAATAAGAAGACATTATTAACAGAATGTGCATAAATGTTCTATTCAAACTGTTTGGAGTGTAGATATGAGTTGTTTTTCCAGATATATTCTGAATTAAGTCTCCAGATGGAAACGGTAACGATTCAGTTCTCGATAGAAGCTACCGATATTTTTTAAAGAAAATTTTACATTATAATCACATCTCCCATTTAACCTATGGTTTGAATTACATATTATAAGCTATCTTTCCTAGCAGGATGGCAAGAATCTGGCATTGTAGTTAAGGAATTAGCCACAATTTGTATAAACTATATATTTATAAAGCTTCTAATTATAACAAGTAGCTTTCCTGTTTATTTGAGGCATGAAGTATACATTCAAGTAATTACAGAGACATTATCAAGTGACTTCCACATTGCTTTAGAAGCAGAAAACTATACATAATAAAGTTTGTGGCATTTTTTACATAAAAATAAAGCATGAGTGCTTAGTTAAGATAATTACATCTTTGTCCATATTTTCAAGCTCAGGGTGTATCCTTTCTTTTAGCACATAACAAACAAACTGGATTAGTTTACAGACTGTGCAGAACGGAGGCAGCTGAGGAGCGTGGGGATCCACCGATCTCAGCAGAGTTGTTCGGCAGTGCGATGATTGATGGAAGCCTAATCATTTCTTTTAGGCAGGTCAAATGTTCACCACCCTAAAGCATCTGCATATCTCAAGCATTCTGCAGTTTTTACAGTTTTCTGATCATCTACTTCTCTTTTTTTTCTTTAACATAAAATGTTTGCAGGACCCAACAGCTGGTGCTTGCTGGCTGAAGGAATGAACAGGAAGACACAGTGTTCATAGGATAATGGAACAGGCTGAGACAGAGAATTTATGCAGAGCTTTATAAGCTTAGTCAGGCAGAAAATAGATCAGGGTGCACAGCGGAAATAATGTGTCATTCAAAGCTCAGCTTACGGACATAGCTCCCACACCATAGGAGCAACTGCAGGCTGTCCTTGCTCCTGCCACTTCAACTGTTACCTTGAAGTTGAGGTGAACAGCAGAAGAAGGCTTCACTGAGGTCTTATTCCCCAATGGCTTTTACTGTTTGACTATCAAAATCAATCAAGTCACAACCCTCTACCCACTGCCACTACACACCCTCATCTTAAAAATTTGCAGTAATGGCCAACACTCAAATGGCATGATAACTGAGAAGAGAATGGATTATTTTTAAGGAAGATGAAGTGCATCTTCCAATCAGTATGACTGACCCCTGACACGTCTTTTAGAAAGATCTGATTTCCAGCAAGCCCCCTGGGTACTCATAACTTCACCTTCCTTTAATGAGCTCCCATATATCACTCGTGATTCATCTGATGCTCTAAAATCCCCTAGGTTGTAGAGTTTATGTCAGGCTCCTAATTTGGGTCATAACAAAGCATATCAAGTTAGTTGGTTGGAAATGATGATCATGTTTCTTTAGTATCATTTTTTTGAATGGTTTGGATGTTTCTGTCATCAAGAGCCTTCACTTGATTCATTTGTTGTTGTTTTTTTGTTTCTGTTTACTATCTTGATTCTGTTTTATAAGCAGAATGATTGTCCTAGGCATTTCTCAGCAAATGGTCTGAATAGTGCTATCCTGGGCAGTGCTCATTAATAAGTTATTATGGCAATATATTCAAAGTGACTATTTCCTTTGTATTCTCTAGGCTCAAAGATATCAGTCATTCTTTCTAAATGATGATTAGCTCCTAGTAAAACTAAAAGGAAAAAAGCAGAAGAGAAGAAGCCAAGAGAAAATGTTTTGAAAGGTAATTCCTGTATATGCTCCCTCAGTGGAAAATGCCTTGAAGTTTCTAGTACAGTTAGTTGTAATGACTTGATAGGTTCTGATAAATTCCAACCTAAGATCTACTTCTCTAAAGTGCAGCACTTATTTAAGAGTGTTATGGTTGTTTTAGGCACTCTTCTTACACTTGGCCCTGCCCTGGAAGAGACAAAAATGCCTAAACTTGTTAGCGTTCACAAAATGAGTGACTAAACACAGCTACAGTTCATGTATTTCTAGGAGGCAGTGAGAAATCACATTTCACTCAGTTTGCTGTGAGAGTGTCCTCAGCAGCACTGCACCGAGCAGCCTGTTTAGATATTTGTGGTAGATTAACATGGGCTACTCACAGGGGTCAATGACACCCATCCTTAGCGACCATGTGTATGTGCATCCTTTCCCCAAACAAACTCAGCCCAGAGAGAACATAAATTAATAATCCGTTAGTGACATGTTGGATATTTTCAGATGATATTCAGCCTTAGCAACAGTTTCCCATCATTCCTTAGCAACTCTAGTCTAAATTTTATTTTCCACCCCAAATTGTGAAACAGACTAGAAGCTCATGTTGTCTTATTAAAAGCAACTTTTATTCCTTATTGTTCTTTGTGGCAATTTAAGGTACACAGTTGTACCACTAATATATCAGTCTTCTAAAGGACTATATTAGCTCACTATATTAGTTCTTATTTAAATTAAATGCTGACTCAGCTTTGAAATTCAACATTGAAGTTTTAGTTTTTCCCCTTGCTCATTTTCCTTTTGACTTCTGAGGAATGGGGAATCAGACCATTTTTCTTTCAAGGGTGGAATAGCATATCCTTTTTTTCTTCTTTTTCACTTTCCTTTTTTTTTTAATTTATTTTATTGATTATGCTATTATAGTTGTCCCATTTTCTTCTCCCCTTTATTCCCCTCCATCCTGTACCCCTGCTCCCACTAGCATTCTCCCAACTTCCTTCATGTGCATGGGTTGTACATATAAGTTCTTTGGCTTCTCCATTTCCCATATAATTCTTAACCTCCCCCTGTGTATTTTGTACCTACCATTTATGCTTCTTATTCCCTGTACCTTTTCCCCCATTCTCCCACCTCCTCCTCCCCGCTGATAACCCTCCATGTGATCCACATTTCTATAAATCTGTTCTTGTTCTATTGTTTGCTTAGTTTGTTTTTGTTTTTGATTAGATTTTTTAGGTTCAGTTGTTGATAGTTGTGAGTTTGTTGTCATTTTACTATTCACATTTTTGATCTTCTTCTTTTTCTTAGATAAGTCTCTTTAACATTTCATATAATAAGTGCTTGGGGATGATGAACTCCTTTAAATTGACCTTATCTGGTCAATTTATAGTACTGTATCTGCCCTTCCATTCTAAATGATAGCTTTGCTGGATGGAGTAATCTTGGATGTAGGTCCTTGCTTTTCATGACTTCAAATACTTCTTTCCAGCCCCTTCTTGCCTGAAAGATTTCTTTGGAGAAATCATCTGATAGTCTTATGGGAATTCCTTTATAGGTAACTGTCTCCTTTTCTCTTGCTGCTTGTAAGAGTCTCTGCTTATCTGTATTGGATAACTTAATTATGATGCACCTTGATGTGTACTTCCTTGGGTCCAACTTCTTTGGGACTCTCTAAGCTTCCTGGACTTCCTGGAAGTCTGTCTCCTTTGCCAGACTGGGGAAGTTATCCTTCATTATTTTTTCAAATAAGTTTTCCATTTCTTGCTCTTCTTCCCCTTGTGGTACCCCTATGAGTCGGATGTTGGAACACTTAAAGTTGTCCCAGAGGTACCTACACCTCTCCTCATTTTTTTGAATTCTTGTTTCTTCATTCTCTTCTGGCTGAATGTTTATTCCTTCCTTCCACTCCAAACTATTGATTTGAGTTTAGTTTGGTTGCAAAATAGAGGAAAAAGTAGAATGGCATATTTTGCCTGAGAATTTATTTGAAAGAGAACTATTTATTGACATTTTCTTAGCAGAACTCTAGGAGACAAACAAAGAAGTAATGGCGACTTTGAGGTCTTCCTGATACTGAAATCCAGGAGAAACGTTGAACTCCATAGTGTTTAGCAATGGTGACACCCATCCACCAGTGTATGCCATAGACTAATGGAGATGCTTTTGGGATTTTTTAACATAGATTGATGTAAGTAACATCAAGTATGAAAAACAACCTACACTTAATATAGGAGAAGTCATTAATCAAAATCTCAAAGAGGAGTGGTGTTAAGTTTCTCAACAACCCAGGAAGCTGCCAGAGTTTTCTGGTGCTGGAGATACTGAAGTACATGAGGTTTTTTTGTATCCTAGTTGCAAGTCACAGAAACTAAGTCAAAATGGATTTGTTGTAAAGTTATTGAGAGCTCATAGTAACAGCAAGAGGATTAGAGAAGCCAGCTCAGAAACGTGCAGAAACAAATGAAGTTGGGTAACAGGAAGGATCATGTCCAAATTCATACTAAAATGCTAGTCTTGTTAGGACACCACTGTTGCTACCCCCTTGAGTACCAATGCCCCGCTGGCATCACCTGCTACTGCTACTGTTCCCAGACTGGATACTGTGGCTGCTATTGCCTGTGAACTGACTTATTGGTGTCACTAACTCCTGACTCAAAATCTAGGACCTTGACTGAATTCAGGTCAAGTTCCTGTGTGTTAGTTACAAAGGAGACTGAGAACCAACTATCTGGCATTTTCAACCTCTTTATAAAATAGATAGTAGAAAATGACTTATGCCTCCCACCAAGGCTCATAAGATGTATGCCTTCCTAAAAGAAGAAAGGTGGTCCAGATGCTGAGCAAGATAAAAAATCACTAAGTGCCTAGTATATTCTCTAGGAGTGAAGTAAGTCTTCAGTGACTTTTCATCTAACACCTGCCATTTTGACTGCCCAGCCCATCTTTTCTCCTTGCTCTGGTGACATCATTCCCACTTCCTTAGGGAACCTACCTCTCTCACACTCCACATGTGAGTTGGAGACGAGCTTCAGTCTTATTAGCCTGTAGTTCCTGGTACATGATTCCAGTTAGAGTTGTCCCAGTAACAACCTCTCAACCACAGTAGTCAGTCCAGATGTTCATTAGAGCCTATCCACATTTTCCCTTAGGATTTTTCCTTATTAATACTGGCAGAGAGAGATCTCTTTCCTCAGTTATGAGGCTGTAAGAATGAAGCCTGGAGCTACCTGGAGCTCTGGTTCCAGTTTCACAGAGATAATCAGCATACAGGAGAAGCAAAGATGAAAGATGTGGAATGAGAGATCCCAATGGTGTTTGAACTTCTAGGTCTGTTCATCCATAGCCAGCACCATGCACAGTTTGGTTGTGTGAGCCAATAAACTCCCCCATTCCTGTTCAAGCCAGGATAAATCAGATTTTTGTCACACCTACAGTCTTCTAAAAAATATATTGTCCCTTTTCTGCCAAGACTAAGGAGACCTAGAATAACTTCTTGAATTTTAGAGAACTGTCGTTCAAACAATTTTAAAGGAAAAGTAGAGTTTTATTTTTCCTAGAGAGCTAGTATAGGGGATTGATTTGGATCCTCAAGTTCCAGGTGTTCCTCCCAGCTCTCTACCAATAAGTTCTGTGGCATTGAGTTCATCACTTAATGCTTCTACGGTCTATGGAATGCACTTGTATAATGGGTTGAATTAGGTGGTTTCAGAGGGGCCTTCCAGGGCTAACTTTCTGTAACTACAATTTTCCACATGACATCTGGTTGTCAATGTATTTACTCATTTGAGTCCCTGACCTTTGAGGGATTCATTCTGGGTCCCTAATTTAAAAAATGAAGGAAGTAACTAGAAAAAAGGAATCATTTATTGGTTAGAGCTTTCTTTTTGAATATTTTCATTTATGAATAACTCCACTTATGATCATTTGTTTAAAATTCTACCTTATAACAATATGGTGCATTGCACATATTTTAATGACATACCCACCATCTGAATAGTAGTAAATTAAGTACCATGGAGATCCATTTTTCCACCTAAGAATTTTCAGTTTTGATAAGAAGACAAGAGGTATACTCGGGTAGAACATGTACAAATCAAACTGAGGGCAGCGCACATCCATTGTATGAGAGGGTGGCGCCAGCTCCGTTTCTGAAGGCTGGTTTCCTTCAGGACTGAGCAAATAATAACCACAAGCTTCTCAGAGGTCTGCACTCCTGAAGAATGTCTCAGCAAGCAACATGAACTGCAGGTTTACAATCTATTTTATGTCAAAATTTATTTGAGTTTGGCTTGAAGGGAACATTTAATTCTTTTTAGTGTTTTATTTTAAACAGATATTATGACTGTGATTATGCTCATGTTATAGATAACCTTCCATTCTGTTCAGCTTTTAGAAATACTAAAATATGTTCTTGCTGCAATGAATTCAAAGAACGACATTTAAATCACTTCAAGTACAAAACCAGTTTTGAAAAAAAATTTCTTCAGAAACTGTTATTTATGAGCATCGGGCTGTGGTGGCACCATTTTTTTTTATGCAAGCACATGGAAGAATATGTAAAGTAGCTGGCTAAGATTCTGTACTCCAATATAAGTGTTCAGGAATTGTTTTAAAATTTTACACCTTTAAAATCTCTAGGATTTTCTAACTTAATCTGTGTTTATTAAAGAACAAGAGTACACCTCAGTGGGAGGAAGAGACAAAGGCATATGGTGTTGCTTTCTTAAGCTTAGCAACAGAAGACTCTGCCAGGCAGTATAGGTCATGTGAAAAGTCTGAGCACCTGTTTTCAAATCCTGGCTTTGCTAACAAATTAATGTGGTCTTACCCTTTCTAAGCCTCTGATTCCACATCTGTGAAAATATACACATGAGTTTTACATCTCTTCTGTGGGCTTGTAAAGATTAAATGCCATTACAAAGTAAACAGCTATGAGCCTGAAAATGTTAGTTTTCTTTCTTCCTCCCTTTAAATTTTAGCTTCCTCATCTGTAAAGTGGGAATTCAAAAACTGCTTTCAGAAGGAAAAGATGCACTGTGGGTTCCAAAGTTACTCAGAGAAGAGGGGCTGACCTGTAAACAAACCAAGTGACAGTGCGTCAGGGCTGGCCCCTCCACCACTGAGCTCGGGCACATAAACACCAATTTACCCAGAGCGTCTACCATAACTGATAAAAAGATGGGGCTTTCAACGGACTGACTTACTACTATTGTGCAAGTTCTCTCTCTCCCAGTACAAAGTATGCACAGGAGTAAACAAATAAACAAATACTGAATCACAGGGTTGTTTGGTGAGGATGAAATTAGGGCAAGTTGGCTGAATTATCAGAGGTTGGCAGGCTTTTTTTATAAAGGTCCAGAGTAAGATTTCCAGCTTTGCAGATCAGGCATTTTCAGTCACAAATGTGACCACTCAATTTCACTGTTGTGGCGGAAAGCAGCCATTGACAGTGCCTGAACGAATGGCTGTGTCTGTTTTCCAGAACAACGTATTTAGACATACAGGCTGATGAGCCGTATTTGGCCCCACAGGCCTCAGTGTGTGGAGTCCGGCATTACATGGTAAGAGCTTTTCAGGCTAAGCGTTTGGGTGTAACTGCCTTCACTGCAGCGACAGGGCTGCAAAATGGATTTGATGCCTGGGTCTGGATCTAGTGAAGCCGATCCCTTAAGAGGAAACTATCAGCATTAGTTTGTCAGCATCCTATGTTTTTATTGGTAACCCTCCTTCTGTAAGACATGTCTCTCCATATATACACATAACTTTAATTATGCATAAGGCTAGGCCTTAGCCTAAAGGCATTCTAAGTATAATTTTGTATAGCTATATATTTATATAGCTCATTGTATAGAATTCGTATAGCTATGTTTGGGTCTTTATGTTTATTTTATAGTCTAACTTTCAAAAAGCAATCTTACCTTAGTTCCTTATTTTCTACTTTAATATTTGGGGGTGAGGTAGGAGTTTCTCAACATTCTCTCTGCCTCTCTCTCTCGCTGTCTCTCTTGCTCTCTCTCACAGGGGTGTCCAACCTGCGGCCCACAGGCCGTGTGCAGCCCAGGACGACTGTGAATGTGACCCAACACAAAATCATAAATTTACTTAAAACATCATGATATTTTTTTGTGATTACGTGTCACAACGTATTTAATGTATGATCCAAGACAACTCTTCTTCTAGTGCAGCCCAGAGATGCCAAAAGTTTGTATACCCCTGCCTAGAGTATGTGGCACTCAAGGATTCAAAAACATTTCCTGGCAGGAAACATTGTTTTTTTTTTTTTTTTTTTCAGTTTTTTATTTTTCATTTATTCTTTTTTAATTTTTTTATTTTAATTGTTGTTCAAGTACAGTTTTCTGTCTTTTACTCCCATCCCAGCCCACCGCCCCAGCCCTCCCCACCTGTCTCCCATTCCCAACCACCGCCCTTGTTTTTGTCCATGTGTCCTTTATACTTGTTCCTAAAAACCCTTCCCCTTTTCCCCTGAAATTCCCTCCCCTCTCCCCTCTGGTCCCTGTCAGCCTGTTCTCAATTTCAGTGTCTTTGGTTATATTATGCTTGTTTGTTTGTTTTGTTGGTTAGGTTCCTGTTAAAGGTGAGATCATATGGTATTTGTCTTTCACCACTTGGCTTATTTCACTTAGCATAATTATTCTTTTAATAATTTTATTAATTATGCTTTACAGTTTTCCCAATTTTTCCCCTTCTATCCCCCCTCCAGCATTCCCTGCCCCCCCTTAGTTCATTTCCATGGGTTGTACATACAAGTTCTTTGAGTCCTCTGTTTCCCATACCATTTTTTATCTCTCCCCATCTACCTTATGCCTACTATCCATGCTGCTTCTTCCCTATACCTTTTCCCCGCGATTCCTCCCTTCCCCCTCCCCACTGAAATCCCTCCATGTGATGTCCATTTCTCTCATTCTGTTCCTGCTCTGGTTGTTTGCTTAGTTTTTGTTTTTGTTGTTTTTCTTTTCTTTTAGGTTCATTTGTTGATAGTTGTGAGTTTGTTATCATATTATTGTTCATATTTTTATCTTCTTTTTTTTTTTTTAGATAAGTCCCTTTAACATTTCATATAATAATGGCTTGGTGAGGATGAATTCCTTTAAACTTGACCTTATCTGGGAAGCACTTTATCTGCTTTTTCATCCTAAATGAAAGCTTTGCTGGATTGAGTAATCTTGGATGTAGGTCCTCATCTTTCATGACCTCAAATGCTTCTTTCTAGCCCCTTCTTGCCTGCAAGGTTTCTTTTGAGAAATCAGCTGATAGTCTTATGGGAAGTCCTTTGTAGGTTATTGTCTCCTTTCCTCTTGCTTCTTTTAGTATTCTTTCTTTATATTTAATCTTTTTTTAAGTATTTTATTTCTTTATTTTTAGAGAGAGGGGAAGGGAAGGAGAAAGAGAGGGAGAGAAACATCAATGTGTGGTTGCCTCTCACATTGGCCCCCACTGGGGACCCAGCCCGCAACCCAGACATGTGCCCTGACTGGGAATCGAACCACGACCCTTTGGTTCACAGCCCGTGCTCAATCCACTGAGCTACACCAGCCAGTGCCTTATATTTAATCTTGAGTAAATTAATGATGATGTGTCTTGGCATGTTCTTCTTTGGGTCCACTTTCTTTAGGACTCTCTGGGCTTTCTGAACTTTCTGGAAGCCTATTTCCTTCACCAGATTGGGGAAGTTTTCCTTCATTATTTGTTCAAATAAATTTTGAATTTCTTGGTCTTCCTCTTCTCCTTCTGGCACCCCTATAATTTAGATATTGGAATGTTTCAGATTGTCCCAGTGGTTTGTAAGAGTCTCTTCATTTTTTCAAATTCTTGTTTCTTCATTTTGATGGATATTTATTTTTTTCATTTCATTCTAAATTGTTGCTCTGAGTCCTCGTTTCCTTCCTGTCACTGTTGGTTCCCTGAACATTCTGCTTTATTTCACTTTGGGTATCCTTTATTTGTTTTTTCATTTTTGACCAAGCTCAATCAGATCTGTGAGCATTTTGATTACCAGGGCCTTAAATTCTCCATCAGCTAGGTTGCCTATCTCCTCATCACTTAGCTCTCTTTCTGAGGCTTTACTCTGTTCTTTCATTTTGGCCATATTTGTGTTTTGGCACAGCTGATAGGTGTAAGGGGGCAGGGCCTTAGGTATTCACCAGGGCAGGACAACCCTCTTTGCTGCACTGCAGGGCGGCCTGTGTGGTAGAAGCCAAGGAAGGAACAGTGCTGCTCACTTGCTGGCTCTAGCCCACTGTCCAATAGACTTGTGTGAGACTGGGAGCTTTTCCTACCACCAAAAGTGCCATAGCCCACAGCCACCTCTAAGTCCTCTTAATCAGCCCCTCCCATGCAGCCTGAGAAGCTCAGCAGCCAGCCTCACCCCCAAGGTTCCCTGCAATGCAGAGGTTTCTCTGAGTTGGCCCCGTGGTGTCCGCCACGTTACTGGTCTGGTTGTTATGCCTTTTTTTTTTTTTCTTTAATTCCTTGGTTGTTGGAGTTCCATGCAGTTTGATTTTCTGGCACTTTTGGTTGTTTATTGATTTTAGATTGGTTGTTATTCTCCTTTTGGTTGTGCGAGGAAGCAAAGGGTCTCCACCTATGCCTCCATCTTGGCCGGAACTCCTATGAAACACTTCTAAAATAAAAATAAGAATAATAGTTATCAAATGCACTGAATAAACATTGAATTAGTCTCACTTTAAGAACTATGATGGTTTTGTATATGTTCAGTTCTGGCAGGCCCTACCATTTCATTGGGGTGTGATTAAAAGTACAGTGGAAGTGACTTTGGTGAAGAAAAAGAAATGGGTACAGCTGGGAGTGAGGAAGGGCAACAGACCAGGCAACCTAGACCACACTGTTCTCTGGTCACTACCCAGCTGGCTGTCTCCCCTCCTGCCTGCTTGCCTCCTATCAGGCACCCAGAGCCTTCCTATGTTCTACCTCCCCAGTCAAAATATTTTTTCTCCTGTCTTATTCACCCTACATCCTGTGACTGTTTAGAAACATGTGTCCTCAGGATTTTGTATCCAGATGTAGAATAAGAAGTGGGAATGGAGGAAAAGAGAAATGGAAACAAGTGTATTTAGCATTTGCTATGGGTTTCAAACATTTTATTAGTTTGTATCCTTTACCCAATTATGTGAAGTTATTCACATTTTGTAGATGACGAAACTGAGACTCAGAAAAGTTCATGGTTTCACCAGAAGCTACATAGCTTAAGCCAGGATGCACCACCACATCCACCTGCCTCCGAAGTACCTGCTTATTATTAGCTAGTCATCAATACCGGCTCTCACTGTGATCCTAGGCACCCTGAAATTAGACCTCCTAAGGAACTAGCCCTGGTAAAACCTGTACCACTCTTCCTAAATTATGTAGATGCTTAAACTTCCAATGATCCTTGGATTTTCCTATGGCCATTTTTGTTAGTCAGCTCTCATATTGCACCTGGTTACCCTTTTAAAGAGGAAACGACAAAAGGAATCATCCCAAGGATGTTTTTGTCTTAAGCTCTTAATTATGGAAAGAGCATTAGTGTTGCCTTCTAAAGAAATCTGAGTCCAACTGGCAGTTGGGAGAGTAATTTTTACAGCAGGGAACCCTCTTTGGAGCTCTGAAGTTATAACATGTAAGCATGTTCTGTCTTTGAGTGAATTAGCTCTGCCATCTCTCACATTTATGAATTAGCACTTCTAAAAAGTTCTCCCTGAAGAAGCTAATTTTAACTGGTGACTCATTAAGGTCATGTTTACTAACACAAACTATTGTCTACATATTTTTTTGTACTCTACTTTAGTCCTTCTTCACTGTACTGGGATAAAATGACATACAAACATAGAAGCTGGGGGGTGGGGGGTGATATACTAGGTAACCGCCCCCAGCTTCAGTTTTCTCATCCATAAAATGAAGGTGCTGCATGAAATGGTCTCTAAGATCCTTTCTAACTCTGACTTTGGGGTTTATTTTGTCCTAAGATATACATTGTTTTGTTCTCTAGTTTGTACTTGGACTAGATTTAATGCCAGATACAATGTACAGGATGAATTACTTCCTGATTTTAATAGGTTTATTAGAGGGACTTACCATTGTGGAGATAACATTTTATTTTTAACCCAGTGGCCAGTCTTGCAGATTGCACTGTGGGAGAATAAATCTTTGTGCATTAGAGTTCAAACCAATTTAACTTTCATTGTTAAGGATAGTTGGAAGTATTCCAGTTCTTTGTTATTTTAAATTATATTTTATTGATTATGCTATTACAGTTGTCCTGATTTTCCCCCCTCCACCCAGCACCCCCAACTCCATCAGGCAATCCACCCCATTGTTCATGTCCATAGTGTCATGTATATAATTTCTTTGGCTACTCCATTTCCTATACTGTACTTTACATCCCCATGGCTATTCTGTATCTACCTACTGGTACTCCTTAATCCTTTCTCCTGTTCACACATGCCCTTCACATGTGGCAATCATCAAAATGCTCTCTGTATCCATGATTCTGTCTCTGTTCTTCTGGTTGCTTAGTTTTGTAGACTACATTGTTGATAGATATGTATTTTTTGCCATCTTATTATTCATAGTTTTGATCTTCTTCTTTTTCTTAAATAAGTCCCTTTAACATTTCATATAATAATGGTTTGGTAATGATGAACTCCTTTAGTTTTTTCTTGTCTGGGAAGCTCTTTATCTGCCCTTCGATTCTAAATGATAGCTTTGCTGGGTAGAGCAATCTTGGCTATAGGTTCCTGCTTTTCATGACTTTGAATATTTCTTGCCAATCCCTTCTACCCAGCAGAGTTTGAGAAATCACCTTATAGTCTTATGGGAACTCCCCTGTAGGAAACTTCTTTTCTCTTGTTGCCTTTAAGATTCTCTCTTCTTCTTTAACCTCGGCATTTTAATTATGACGTGTCTTGGAGTGGGTCTCATTGTATCTATCTTGTTTGGGACTCTCTGTACTTCCTGAATTTGCATGTCTATCTCCTTCACTTAATTAGGGAAGTTTTCTTTCATTATTTTTTCAAATAGATTTACAATTTCTTGTTCTTTCTTATCTCCTTCAGGCACCTCTATGATGTGAGTGTTGGAATGCGTCAAGTGTCCTAGAGGCTGCTTATACTATCCTCATTTCAGAGGGTACTTTTTTCTTGTTTTTCTGATTTGTTGTTTTTTTTTCTTCCTTATGTTCAAAATCATTGATTTGATTCTCAGCTTCATCCACTCTACATTTGTTTCCCTGTAAATTGTTCTTCATTTCAATTAGTGAATCCTTCATTTCTGATGCATCTTTTTTATGCTGTTGACATCCTCACCAAGTTCCTTGAACATCCTTCCAACCAGTGTTTTGAACTCTGCATCTGACAGATTTTCTTCTCCATTTCATTTAGCTCTTTTTCTGGAATTTTGATCTGTTCCTTCATTTGGGACATGTTTCTTTGTCTCCTCCTTTTGGCAGCCTCCCTGTGTTTGTTTCTATGTATTAGGTAGAGCTTCTATGACTTCCTATCTTGGTAGTGTTACCTAATGTAGTAGGTGTCCTATAGGGTCCAGCAGCACAACCTCTCCTATCACCCAAACTGGGTACTCAGTGTGCATCCTTTGTGTGGACTGAGTACACCCTCCTGTTGTAGTTGAACCTTGATTACTGTTAGAAGGTTAATGAGACGGATTTATGCAGGCCAATCAGCTGCAAGGATTGTCTGTGACCACTGACCAGCTGTGCTGGGGCAGGGTGGTGTTGCTCTGACTTGGTCTACAGCTGCCCACTGATTGTGCAGGCTCTAGGGTTTCCTGGGTGGTGCTGGTGAGGTCAGCCCCCCTCCCTGTGTTTTTCCCAGTGCCACCTTGCCTGAGCTCTAGAGCAATCTGAGCTGGCTGCTTCTAGTGCCGGGGCCTGGGGCTCAGGGAGGCCCTTGTTGACTGTTTGAGAGGACTTAGGAAGTTGTGAAGCTGGAGCCCAGACCAGCCATTCATATAGAAAAGTGGCTTGGTTGGGCTGGTAAATTGGGTGGGGTGGACTCTCCAAGGCAGGTCAGAATGTGTTAGCCAGGTTGATGGAGTCTCAGATATGGCATCAGCTTTTGGGATCTGTAGGGGAAGGTTAGAAAAGGCAAAATGGCCTCTGTTCACCTTGATGCCAGACACTTCATTCCCTCCCTGTATGCCACTGGTGCCTTTCAAGCTGCTAACCCAGCACTGGAGCTGAGAGGGAGTGAGTCTGAGAAGGTGAGTCCATGTATGGGTTCTTTACAAGGAACCTATGAATATCCAGAAGTTTCTTCCAGCAACTCAATCCCCACTGGTTTTTGCAGCTGAAGTTGTGGGGACTTACCTTGCTGGCCCTAGAACCCAGGGCCAGGGGGCCTGATGTGGAGCTGGGACTCCTGAGATATCCATCCCAAATTTTTGTCCACCACACATGAGTGAGAGACCAGCCGTTCTGCATCTGCGCCCCTCTTGCCAGTCTGGATGTGATTTATTTAATTCTGTAGGTGTCAGACTTCCATTCAACTCAGTTACTGACAGGTCTGAATGATGGTTATTGTATATTTTATTTGTGATTTTGATGTGGTTGTGCAAAGAGGCAAGCCATGTCTGCTTACGCTGCCATCTTCCCAGTTCTTTGAACTGTAAGAAAATAACTAAAGGCCACAGTTGGTGTAGGGTGTGTTCTATGCCTTTTTTCCTAACCAAACAGGCTTGCCCTGGCTGTTGTGACTTCATTAGTTGTAGCATCATCCCATGGAATGAAAGATGGCAGGTTTGAGGTAAAGGCGTATACCTAGGTTGCAGGTTGATTCCTTATCTGGTTGTGTATGAGAGGCAACCAGTTGATGCGTCTCTCTCACACCATGTTTCTCTCTCTATCTCTATCTCTCAAAGCAATGAGGGGAAAAAATGTCCTCAGGTGAGGATAAAAAAAATGGGCAGGCTCAACCAAGAGGCATTGATTTTGTCAACAGAGTGGGATGTTTATGTGTAGGTAGGGAAGCACAGGACATGGGGGCTAACAGGAGAAGGTTAAGTGTAAATATTCAACAAAATTTTTATTTGAGATAGATGTACTGTGCCTAGGGCTATAAAGACAAATAAGATATGTTACAATTTTCACATTGAGTCTTTGTCAAGCTCTATGCCCGCACCCTCACAGAGAGTTCCTATACCTTATACTCATTTTATCCTATTATTAACATCTACCATTAGCATGGTATATTTAATTATATTGCAATAAGTAAACTATTTTACTTAGATTTCCTTAGTTTTTACCCAATGTGCTTTTTTTTGTTCCAGTATCTCATCCAGGATTCCACATTACATTCAGTAGTCATGTCTCCTTACATTCCTTTTGGCTATAACAGTTAGACCTTTATTTTTTTAACAATTATTTTCCTTTTATCTCAATATCATCACTTTCTGATTTTATTTCATTCATGCTAAACTGTCTTAAACTCTTCCTCTATGTAGCAGATCATTAAATATTTACTGCATTGTTTAGAATAGACTGGAAATTTCCACTTTCCATACAAACAGCCAAACATTTTATAATTTTTAGACAACTACTTTCAAGTAATAAAGGCAAGTCTAGCCAGAGGGCAATGAAAATTTATGTTTAGTGAATTAGAAATTTCTTTGAGTGGCAGAAGAGAAATAATCTTTATTAGTGACTTAGTTAAAACTCTCAAATCTTACTCAAATGAAGAATAACCTAGTTAAGTTTCAAAAGAAGTAAGCATATTTATTGACTGTAATTTACACAGAGAAATAGTTAAGAACAGTAGCATTTAAACTGCCATTATTCGCCTTCAAAGCTCTTACCTCCTAAGGAAGAGTAAGGATGATTCATACCTTCTCAGTGCTTCCCATTTAATCTGTTCAACAGATTTATGAAACTAGGTAAAGAACTGAGCTTGTATTTATTTCAGGTATGGCCAAGAACTCCAGTCTGTTGATTCCCAATTTAATAATAAAACTCCTGGTAGCTTCAAAATGAAAGATCCTAGAAAAATGCAGCTAGCTCATTGTCTACTACAGAGCATAGCAGAGCCAGGTTGCTATAAATTCCTGCAGGCTGTTCTTTATCTCCAAGTCATCAGATACCATTAAATTGGGAAACACGATACTCTGCTTAGCGAAGGTAGGGGAAATATAGTTTAAAAACAAACAAAAATATCCCAACCCACAAATCTTCACAAAGGTAATAGAGAAAAAAAGAAAATGCCATTATTAATGAATAAGCATTAAAGTAAAATGTGATGTGCATCAGAACCAATTAACTTGAGACTGCAAAGTCTAAAAAGAAATTTCTCCCTTTGCTATAGCCAAGCAGATTCATCCCATTACATTTATGTGTTGACTTAAGGAATGTTCAACCTGTAGAGAGCTCTTACAAGTTTATTTGAGCCAAAGTGACAACAGCTGCTAAGAAGCCAAATCTCAATAGATTGAGAAAATACTCTGAAGAATGGCATTTTTGCAGTTTACTTTATACATTAGAATAAAAGGAGGAGATGTAAAGAGGGTTATATGCAATCCTTTGATGGTTGATTAAGGAGGCAGGAAAAAGCAAAGTGGGGGAATCTCTGGGATTAGATAAAAAGGCAAAATGGAGAGACACATTACTTCTTTTACATTGGTGGGTATAGGGTAGTTAATAATTAACATTTAAAGCACATAGTGATGGGATGCAGGGAACCAGTGACAATGAGGGGTCCTGTGGTCTCATGCTCTGGTGCAGGGGACATACCCTGAGGTGTCTGGAAAAGATGATTACTCTGAAATTTCAAAGGTACATTATCCTAAATGTGAAAAGACAACAGACAGGTTCAGCTGAGGCATAGACTAATTTTTGTCAGGGAAGATACTGCTCTATGACGTGATGACCTTCCTGACTCCCTTTTAGTTAGAGATGTTTATGTTCAGACCAACCTATATGGTTACTTTTGGTCTCTGAGTTTGTAAGGCCACCATGCAGGCGTCCCCGGAGCTTTCTGCGGCCCCTTTTGATAGGGGAACTCAGGAGTTAAAAGATTTTAGCTGCAGCTATAGTTGATAGGCTTAAGTGATTAACATGTGTAGAAAGCTGTTATTCTGGGAACTGGAATGCATGACTCCGGGAGGTCAACAAGCAATTCAACCATTGTGCCCCACTCTTATCTGATTAACCTTTTTCCCAAACCCCTTACCACCCTTTTCTTCTCCTTTTGAAAAACCAGCTTGAGGTGAGACTTTAAGATGGTTTTTAGGGTACATAACCCACTTGCAGATCACTGGCATCTGAATAAAGAGCCCATAAAGATTCAATCCTTGTTTCTACTTCCTGGTTCTGGTAGTGGCAGGTAGCATGAATGCTGACTTTTCCGGTTTAATTTTTTTCATCCACAGGTGTTTTCATGATAAACAATAAGTCCTTGAGTAAGAGGACTTGACACCACTATTGGTCATGTATCATTTATTCTAACTTTGCCTGGTAATTTGGAGGGGCATCTATGTTAGCTAATTGACTTGATCCAAAAGGGATGAGAGTGGGGGCAGAAGAATTGGCATCTTTATGACAGGAAATAATTTTCAAACCTGGAGCAAGGGGCCCACCATATTTAGGCTCCTACCTTCCCACCGAAACTGAGAGAAAGAAACACACCCTCCTTTGACTGTTTACATTTCAAAAAGATGGTTGTCAAGTCCTTGAGAAAGACACTCGTAGGTTACAATGTTAATGCAAGGCTTATTTAATTTCTAAAAACATACATTTCCAAGAAACAGACAAAAAACTTAAACTTTCATGTTTCTAAGGTAAATATTCTGACAGAAATGGAGGGAAGGGAAGGGATATCTCTTCCCATATTTTCAACAAAAGTAGTTTAGGCTCATATGGTTTGCTCCTATTTGTCCTTACATAAGCCAAAGATTTCTTTTCTTTTTCATGCAGAAGTATTTACTAAGCATCTGGTATATCCCAGCCTCCATGCTTGGCACTAGGAATACTAATATTAGTGAGGTGCAAAAATGCATAATCCTACTCTCAAGGACCTCACAATCCAGAGACTCTCATCCCAAAGGCCACGATATCGTATCAGTCCTTTTACAGGTCCTCAGAAGTCTCTCAGGCTAAGAGGGCACCTGAATATCTCAAGCCCAGTGTCTATACCAGACACTGAAATTATTCACTTGGTTCAGAAAATACACTTGTGAACATTCCTGCATGTTGCAATCATTCTCTGCTACTAATAACAAGTAATATTAATTGCATGGTGTTCGCATCCTGTGTATTGCACTGCTGATTCTCTGTCAGGTATTATTTCTTTGTCCATTTTACAGGTGGATAACTTGCTATTGGAAAGAGAGCTAGTAAGTAGGAAACTGATTTGAACAGAATTTTATGTGACCACAACATCTGACTGCACTGCATCCACTGTGTATGAGTTTAGGTCAGGAGAAGGCCAACACCACCAGTGGCTGAGCTTTAGTCTATATCTTATAAAACTGTGCACAACTCAGCAAGAATGACTGACTTGATAAGACAAATCCCCTGCATTAGCAATGTGCATAACAGTTTCAAGTCACTTTTTTTATATGTATTCCTTTGATTCTCACAAAAATCTTAGGAAACAGGTAGGACAGGTATTTTAAGCCCAAACTAGGTATCAGAGACCTGAGATTCAGAAAAGTTATATAACTTACCCAATATCAAACAGCTAGCAATTTAGGAGATGGATTCTTCTTCTGCTGGTCTCCCAACTACTAGTTATCTGTGGCCTGAAACTGGAAAATCTCAAACTACAGACTTGCTCACTATGCGAATTTCTAACAGGGCTATAGAGCTTCTGGGATTAACCTGGAGCCTACTCTCTAGCCCCAGAGCTGAACTAGAGTAAGAGCTTTGTCAGTTCTGACTGAACCAAGTGATACTCACTTAAGCATGCTTTTATGTGACTTGTAAATAAAATTCTGTTTGCTTGATATTCCCCATGGCTAAAGAGTAATGGTTAAGCTTTTTCAGACTTATTTCTACTGTGCTTCCTGGAGAATTTTGTACACTACTTACCCCAAATTGGGCCCTGTTCTGCAGTTTTTATTCAGGTAAAACTAATGGAGTTTCCCCAGAGTGAGGAATGTGTAATCAATCCCATTGTTTGATTTCAATGGCTTATTACCCGGCGGGAGAATTGTTATAGCGGAGGCAATTTAGAAAATCAGGTACGATTGACTCCAGTCAATTTGCATACTGCAGTCCCCACAACAGAAAGTCATGGTGCTTCATGCCAGAGATAGTGCAGTCATTAAATGAGACCACCTGGGCAACTAACTGATCCGAAAGGAAAACAGAACTGTTGTGTTTGTGTATAATCATGTGCATATCCACGTGTACTAAAAAAGAGAATTGTTGCCAATCAAAGAAGGAAGATTAATCTTCCAAGTGATTATTGTTAGTATTTTCCATAAGGTAGTTGCAATCAGATCCATCCCTTTGCATATCTCAAGTGTCTGTCCTTGAATGTGATATGTGTTCTCACTGTGCTTGTGTGTTCTGAAAAAGTTGGAAAGATGCCTCTCTCTGGGAGGTGTGGGGATGATCAAGAGGTAGGGGAACAATTGGAAAGCTCCCTAAGCTGAGAAACGGAAATCTGGGTTCTAATCCAAACCCAGCCATTAACTTGCCTTACATCCAGGCAAGTGAGCAAGTTCTTAGGCCTCTGTTTCCTCATCTGTATGAGGACTTTGGATCAGATGTTTTCCCACACTTCTTACAACAATAACATTTATTGTTTCTAATGCTGTCACATCCAGGAAAGTTTTTGTCTGAAAACACTGACTTGATCACTGCCAAGTTGTGTCTCATGAGCCCAATAAGAAATGAAGAACAGAGGGAAAGGATACAGGTGCCTATTGCAGCATTCAAACATACCGCCACTAGGAATGGATAAGTACATATGCAAACTCTACAGATGGCAGATGATTGGCCCCACATTCTTAGTGAAATATAATTCAACTCATGTCCTAATACTAATCTGAAGTGAATCCACTGGCCAAAGAAGTCCCTTACAGAGAAGTGTGTAGCCTGTCTCCCCACCACACACACTATGGAGAAGACACTGACATCTGTTATGAACCCACCAGGTTTATGGACATTATCTCAACACCCTCACAGCAGCACTGAGAAGTAATTAATACAAGCTTGCAGGAATCTGAACTTGGAAAAGTTAAGCAAATTAGCAAGGAAAGGAAGGGAGGGAGAGAGCGAAGGAAGGAAGGAAGGAAGGAAGGAAGGAAGGAAGGAAGGAAGGAAGGAAGGAAGGAAGGAAGGAAGGAAGGAAGGAAGGAAAAAGCCTGGTAAAGATAAGGAGCAAAACTGGGATCCAAACCTTGTCCCACCCAAGGTCTTTCCAGCATGGCACATTGCATGTACAGTAAATACCACGGCGTATAAAGAGTATTTATTTTTCCTCCTAGTACTCATTTCCCAGCCTTATTTATGGGTATCTTTTCAGAGCATCACCCAGACATAAAAAACATTGCCAATGGAGGAGGGGCAGTCACTGATCCATTTCCCCACCTCATAATCATTTCTACTTCGTGACCGCTCAGTTTCGTCCATTTCAGCTTATTAAAAATAAGGCCTCTCTGCACTTGTAGAATGCTCTTTTGATTGCTGGAAATGAAATTATCTTTAACAGTTCAAAGGCAGGCTGGTGGTTGCTGGCAGCTGCGTCAGCGTGGAGACAGTCGTGGCTGCATCAGGAAACACAACTGCAGTTTTGAGAAGCAGCAGCTATTTGCAAAACTCCTTTCAAAAAGATCACTTTCGGAATGTGGCATTGGGTGGAAAAACGGATGCAGTCATCACTTTCAGGGGATTTGTTAGGCTGTGGCAGCTGGGGAATCTCTTTTCTCATCTACAGCCCACAGACCCTCACACAAAACAGGAGGTAAAAATGCCGTTGTCCTTAAAATAAAAGCCGGCTGTGTGGCTACATATTGTAAGAACTTTTTTATGGAAAAAGAAAAACTTTTTTGTAAAGAATAAGTGATCGCAGGAGTTCAAGTAAAAACTCACCAGACAATGAAAAAAAAAAAAAAAAAAAACCATAGGTGTGTTTCCTTAAAAAAGGTGAAGGAATAAAATTTTTTTTTATTTTTTTAAATATATTTTATTCATTATGCTATTATAATTGTCCCAGTTTCTTCTCCCTTTTATTCCCCTCCATCCTATACCCGCCTCCCACCAGCATTTCCCCACCTTAATTCATGACTATGGGTGATACATACAAGTTTTTGGGCCTCTCTATTTCCTATACTATTCTTAACCTCTCCTGTCTATTTTGTACCTACCATTTACGCTTTTTATTCCCTGTATGTTTTTCCCCATTCATTCCCCTCCCTGCTGATAACCCTCCATGTGATCTCTATTTCTGTGAATCTGTTCCTGTTCTAGTCGTTTACTTTGTTTTTGTTTATGTTTTTTTTAGGTTCAGTTGTTGAGAGTTGTGAGTTTGTTGTCATTTTACTGTTCACATTTTTTATCTTCTGTTTCTTAGATAAGTCCCTTTAATATTTCATATACTAAGGGCTTGGTGATGATGAACTCCTTTAACTTGACCTTATCTGGGAAGCACTATATCTGCCCTACCATTCTAAATGATAGCTTTCCTAGATAGAGTAATCTTGGTCCTCGACTTTTTGTGACTTTGAATACTTCTTTCCAGCCCCTTCTTGCCTGCAGGGTTTCTTTTGAGAAATCAGATGATATGGAAACTCCTTTGTAGATAACTCTCCCCTTTTCTCTGGCTGCTTTTAGGATTCTCTCCTTATCTTTAATCTTAGGTAATGTGATTATGATGCACCTCGGTGAGTGCTTCCTTGGGTCCAAGTTCTTTGGGACTCTCTGAGCTTCCTGGACTTCCTGGAAGTCTATTTCCTTTGCCAGATTGAGGAAGTTCTCCTTCATTATGTTTTCAAATAATTTTTTGATTTCTTGCTCTTCCTCTTCTCCTCTGGCACCCCTATGATTTGGATACTAAAACATTAACAGTTGTCCCAGAGATTCCTAAGCCTCACCTCATTTTTTAAAATTTTTGTTTCTTTATTCTATTCTGGTTGTATGTTTATTCTTCCTTCTGCTCCAAACAGTTGATTTGAATCCTGTTTTCCTTCCCTTCACTGTTGGTTCCCTGTATATTTTCCCTGTACACTTTTCATAGCCTTCACTTTTTCCTCTTTTTTTTTTGTGACTCAACCATTTCTGTGAGCATCCTGATTACCAGTGTTTTGAATTCTGTGTCTGATAGGTTAGCTATCTCTTCATCACTTAATTGTATTTTCACTGGAGCTTTGATCTGTTCTTTCATTTGGGCCATATTTTTTTTGTTTTGGCATGACTGTTATGTACTAAGGAGCAGAGCCTTAGGTATTAGCCAGGGCGAGGCAACCCACATTGGTGCATTGTGATGCTGTATGTGGGGGAGGTGTCGGAGAGGAAACAATGCCACTTGCTCAGCTCTTGGCTGACCCTTAGTCTCTTCCTCTGCTACCCACAACCAAATCTGGCACTTCTGGTGCTGATTCCCAGGTGGGTGGTTTTGTGTACATTGTAGGACCCTGTGGATCTCTCCAAGGAACTCTCCCATGATGCTTGGAGTTTCTCCTGTTGCCTCAACCCCGACAGGTTTTGTTTGTTTGTTTGTTTGTTTGTTTGTTTTTCCCCATTAGAGGTTTTGAAGCTTTATTTCCCCATGCTGAAACCCTCGGTTGCATGGTCTGTCTCACTCCCCAGTTGTTCTTCCTGGTTTATCCACATGCAAATGTGGGACCACCTGCTCTTCCAGCTGCTGGCTCGCCCATTCCTCCAGGCACCACCTTGCCACATGTCCTCTCCATCCCAACTGCCCATCTCCACCCCTCTTACCAGTCTGGATGAATATTTCTTCTTTAATTCCTTGGTTGTTGGACTTCCATACAGTTCAAATTTCTGGCAGTTCCAATTATTTTTTTGTTTTTAAATTGGTTATTGTCCTTTCAGTTGTGCAAGGAGGCAAAGTGTCTACTTACACCTCCATCTTGGCCGGAAGTCTCCAAGGTGAGGGAATAAAAATATTTTGATAGGGCCAATAGACACTGTTCCTTTTAGAAATATAGCCCATTTCCACCATTCCAATTCTACTCTGCAAATGCTAGCTTCTCCAGCAAGCCTTCTCCCATCACTGTGCAAGACATTTTTGGGCTTTCCATTAACTCCTAGTATGGTTTTATCTGAATACTTCTTTGTCAGGTTTCTTCTTCTCATTTGTGCTCTGGTTAACTTGTGCACATATTTTGTCTTCTTGGCCCATTCTGTAAACTTCTTCAGGAACAAACTCATACTTTTGTTGATTTATATATTCATTAAACAAATGTGAATTGACAGTCTATTAAGCGTTGAGAACCATCTAGCCCTAAAAATACAAATATTAATAAGGTATAATAATAACCAGTTCCTATCCTCACATTCAAGAATCTTACATTCAAGTGTGTAAGAAAGACACGTGAGCATGTATATAATAATATAAACATTCAAAAAATGCAATTTAGATCTTACCCTATGTCATAAAGAAAATTAATTCAAAATGGAATAAATAGATTTGATCAAACTGAGGGTATGCAGAATATATATTTAATTTCTTTTATAACCTTCTAAATATTTTATCACCTTGTTAAATGAGTGAATTAATGTGGGCTCCATTCTTAATCGTCACTTAAGGCCCTTAAAAAGAAACAAAGAATAACAATTGATGGAGAAATGAAAAGCCAATAATGATCTATGAGTTTTGGGGGGCACTGTGACTTTCAGTACTCCAGACCAACTATTCCTACTAGACTTTGCCCTGGTTTTCGCTTTATCAGCTGTTTTCTCTATTCATGGAATAATTTAACATCACAGACAATCCTAGGGGGGCAGCCAGGTTTTTGGAGTACCAAAAACATAGCCTTGGAGTCAAAAGAAATAATACGCACAAAAAAAGATAATGTTAGGCAGTTTGTGATAAGTGCGGACTGAAGATGCAGTTAATAAATGCTACAGGAAACAATAAATCTGACACTATTCAGGAGAGTCTTTATGGGAGAGGCATGCTTACTAGAGAATGAGAAAAGGGAAAACACATCTGGGAAAAAGCTCAAGCATGGGCCATGTGATCCAAAGACAGAAAAACCATGGGACATCTGGTTTTTCTTAGACTTCATGGTTGATAATTGGATTCTTGCCAGGTACCAGGTAATATTTCGATGCTAAATAGTAAATGCCATCTACATTCCTTTATACATTTCTTAAAATATTTTCTCCTGTTGACTGGTTCCTGCTTTTTGATATATATATATTTTTTTTTAATTTCTTAGGTTCCACAATCCCACACTGCCTTTGTTCCCTTCTCATTTCCCTGATTGATCAATTTATGTTCTTTGTAGAACATCCTCCTCCAACTTCCAAATATCAGCCTTCTCTATGGTTTAATTCTTGGCTTTGCATTTGAACTGTCAAAAAAATCACTACCTGAAATCATCTCATCACCCTTTAATTCAACATTCAATTCAATTCTGCCAAGATGGTTGTCTAATCTCTATGATAAATTTGACCATTTCCTCCCTGAATTCCAGTTCCATTTTACCAAACTCTTAAATACATTTACTCTTTGATGTGCACTGTTAAATCAGACTTAGCCATCTACCTGTTCTTTCCATTCTTCATTCCATCAACAGATTAATCATCATCAGAGCTACACTTGTATAATTCATTCCAGGACTTTAAAACCTCTCCCTACAAAACAGATCCCCCTATCAAATCCCTTGCTTCCACCAAGTGTATCATCATTCTCTCTGTCTGGGAGAATATACAATATCAGGTATATATCTTTCCTCCCTCTTTCTAACTCCATGTCTAGTCACTGGAGTTGATTATTCTGAAAGTCTTCTTTTATAATGTTGCTGGCACTAGGAACAATCCAAAAAATTATTTCATTGAGCCAAAGTAATCAAAGACAAAATATTTATTGCTGTGCCATCTCTTCCCCCATTGCCACCCACTTCATTCAGCTCTTGTCACTTCATGTATAGGCCTTTGAACTTATTGTGTTTGTAGTTTCTTGCCTCTCCTAACCAGTTACTGCTTTTTAGCCTGATTACTTTTCCTAAAAATACATATTTAATAAGCTCAGCCTTCTAACAATTACTAAATAATTTGATGCTGACCAATAGAAACATAATGTAAGTCACCAGCATAAGCTACATATGTAATTTACATTTTCTAGTAGACACATTAAAAATACCTAAAAAGACAGGTGAAATTAATTTTAATAATAACATCATTATATTTAACCCAATAAACCCAAAATGTGATCATTTCAATATGTAATGACTAATCATTAATATTAACAAGATATTTCTTTTTTTTCCTTACTGATTCTTTGAATCATAATATCAGTTCAAATTCACCACAGTTGAATTAATTGCCCAAAAGCTATATGTGGTTAGTGCTACCATATTGGACAAGGCAGTTCTGGGCTGCCTTGGACAATATACCCTGGGCCTCCCATTTCCATTCTCTGCTCATATTCTTACCCTTATATCACTCATTTTTTCAACTTGATTAGTAACTGATAATATCTCAAGATTCTCCCAGCTGAAGTTTTAACTCTTCTGGGTAGATTTCCCTAACCACTACGAGACTATGCTTTCATCTCATGAGAGGCATTAGCTATACTCTGCAGCTGGCATCCCTGTGTGTTACTTTTTTGTAGTGAATGCAGGAGAACTGCACCCTAGCCAGATTGTCAATATCTTGAGGACTGGTACTTCTCTCTCTCTTTCATATGACTTAGCAAAGTACCTTTCAGAGAGAATACACAGTACATATTTATAAATAGAGTGATCGTAGTATGAAATTATTATAATAGAAATATATATACAGATTTTACTCTCTATATATAAAATCAACAACTTATATATTTATCAATTGCCTGCAATACCATACTATGCTATCACTAATTCTAAGTTTAACTTTATAGGTGTTAGTGAATATTTATTTTCTTATTCTTCTTTTAGAAGAATAAATGATGTATCAAAAATAGAAGAATAACATACACTAAATGGAAAATCAAGTGAAACGAGTGTAATTTTAGCTCTGTGATTTATTTGTACGTGAAATGATACGAATATTGACAACTGAAAAATAGTGAGTATAATAAGATTATGGAAGACATAATTCAGTGAGCTCTAACAAATATTGTCTGATTATCTTATCAGTATGGAGAATTCTCAGAAACAAATTTAGAAGATTTAATAAAAGATTGTGTTGAAAAAAATGATTTGATAAGGGATCTCCAACATCAATTCGATATAGGGAGGTTTTGTACAATTGCTTAGTAGATATGTTTCAAGGTGATAGCAAGTGTTTTTTCAGGGACTGATAGATGCAATAGTGTATTGTGTGTTTACATGCATAAGGAGTGCTGGATGAGATTTCACACAGAGAATTAGTGATTGAAATAACGAATCCTGGTGTAGAGGGTAAAGAAGCTGAATGTGGTTTATAGTTCCTTCATTATGGGGAACTAATTTATGTTACTATTATTTTATATAAGGTAGAAACTCTGAGCAGGCCAATGGTGGTTACTTTAATGTATTATAAAAGTGTAGTGTAAGTATTAAAAAACAGATCTTACATAAAGTATAAAATAAGTGAAAGCTGTACCTACTGGAACTCCAATTCTGCTCTCATTAAACACTTCATTCCCCCTTCAGGCCTATTTACTGTCTATTTACAACCCATATCACCTTCATGAAATGTGATAAGACTTTTCATCTGTATTCTGAATTTTTGAGAGCTTTTGAAGCTTGAAGATTTCAAGATATAAATATACAGTACAATATAGGAAACTATATTTGGTTGAAAGTCATATATCAACTCATAAAATTATATTACAGTCTTCCTGCTAAAAGGCCTGATACAAAAGTCCAAACCTTATAATATTTACAAGAGTGCTTTAGAAAAAAAATGCTTCTTAAACTCAATCAATATTTTTTTAACATCGGGATAATTGTAAACAAATTCTGAGTATTTGTGTAGTATGCATATACATTTGTAAGAATCAGTTTTCCATGTAACATCTATTGTCGAATGGATGAAACCTAACTTGGAATTGCATGATTATGTATATATTCTTATCATTAAGGGCATTATTAATTTAAATGTTGGCAAACAGTATCAAAAGGGGAAGCAAATTCTACCCCTGTTGACAGTTATATTTGGTGAGTCATACTGCAAAACTGGAGGGTGCGGGTAATAACTAGGCTGGACAAGATGCATAGTATTTGCCAAAGGCTGTGTGGGAAAGCTGAGGTATAACCTGAAATATTAACCTGACGTATTGAAGGTCACCAAACATAGTGGGCACCAAAGCCAAGGATGGAGAGTGGTGTGGAATATCCACTCAAGAAGAAAAGCCTGGGAAAAAGAGAGTGGTTTTCAAGCAGATGTAGCTTAAACAGGCAAAAGGGGCAGTTAGGAGATGAAGCTCTCTGGAAGGGAGATTCCTTCCTAGAACATCAATGGAGCTTGCTTTTTTTTTTATTTTCCCTGATAGCACTAAAATATGTGGGTAAGACAGAGTCTGACGTAAAGGAAAGAAGATTGGTTTGTTTTGTTGATTAGGTTCCTGTTAAAGGTGAAATCATATGGTATTTGTCTTTCACCGCCTGGCTTGTTTCACTTAGTGTAATGTTCTCCAGTTCCATCCAAGCTGTTGTGAAGGGTAGGAGGTCCTTCTTTCTTTCTGCTGCATAGAATTCCATTGTGTAAATGTAATATGGTTTTTTGATCCATTAATTTACTGATGGGCACCTAGGTTGCTTCCAACACTTGGCTACTGTAAATTGTGCTGCTGTCACCAGAGGGGAGAGGGGAGGGGATTTCAGGGGAAAAGGGGAAGGGTTTGGAGCAACAAGTATAAAGGACACATGGACAAATACTAGGGGGGGGGTGGAAATGGGAGGGAGGTGGGAAGGGCTGGGGCAGTGGGCTGGGATGGGAGTAAAAGACAGAAAACTGTACAAGAACAACAATTAAAAGAAAACAAGAAAAGAAAACCCAAAAACCCAAAACAGAAAACAACAAAAAAAAAGAGGATTGGCATATGGGGTAGGTAGAGAATGAAAGAACTCTAAAGGGATCTATAAATTATAGCTCTTATTAAAATGTAGCAGTTTGAATTTCAGAAACCTAATTCCTAAATAAACCTGTTGAGGCTTGTAAGTGTTTCTACAGCACTAAAATCATTGCAGAAAACTGGCAGGTGCCTTAAGAAAAGATACAGAAACAAAGTTTAAGAGCAGTAATCAACTTTGAGCTTAAGAGGTGAAAAACCATCACCACTACCACAGACACTAACAAAACACAAAGTAAAGCTGAAGAGTAAACAGGAGACCAGATTCAGTGACCAGCTTGCTATATTGCATTTCAGGAAGAAAATAAAAGACATAAAATAAAAAACTCAACTGTTGAGTTGGTAATCAACGGGATCTTTATTGCCTTTATCATCATTATAACTACAACAGCTTGCCAGGGTCAACCCTTTCCCATGACAACAAAGCCTCACATAATTTATTGTCTTGTCTTATACCTCGTTCCCACCCCTCCAAACCAGCCTCTGTCTGGCTCACTATGTTCCAACCACACCAGACACTGAGCTCTTCAAACAATGCAGCTTGTTCCTACATCAGAGCCTTTGCACATGTCTGACCTTTCTACAGCCTTTCCTCCTTGCTCTGGACATGGCTATCCTGTCTTCAAATTACCCCCTTTCAACAAGATTTGTCTGACTTCCCTATTCACTATTGTCCAACCCTGCCCATATGGTACACTAACTATTTGGTTTTATTTTATTCATGGCACTTAGTTCTATTTGACATTATCTGTCCATTTACTTGTCTATCTGCCCATCTGTCTATCCATTTTTGTTGTTTCTTAACTTAGTCATTATCATATATAATCTGTATCAGAGCAGGAACCTATTTGCCTTCAAACTGTAATTCCTAGTGTCTAAAACGCATGGTAGATGCTTCAAAATATATGTTGAATAAGTAAATGAATCATACGAGTATTAAGTGTTAAAATCCATTGTATTTTTCAAAACTCACAATAGCTCTGAAAGATAAGTATCATTTTCTTTTTTATATCTATTTAACTGAAAAGAAGGCTGGTGTTTTTGAGACTTGCCCAAGATCATGTTGCAAGTAAACTGTCCACAAAGCCCTGTTTTTAAATCTCGCTATTGTATCTTCCTTACCAGTAGGTAAGGGACACATGAGAGAATGAAGAGATTATAAAGCACTACAGTAATGTAAGGTATTTCACTTCAGTTCTCATTATTAGTATGGTGCACCTATTTGCTAATCAATCAGCACCAACTAGTTCACACTCTTTGAAGATACATCAGTTCCTAATTTTTTTAGTTTTTATTATTGAATGAGTATACCTATGTTGAGCCTAGAGAAGTTTAGAGCTGCTTATGCATCCCTTTATATTACATTTATGATTATCTGCTGACCTCAAAGAAGTCTCATTGTCTGTAATGAAGCCATCATCAGGATAAAGCATTAGCGCCCTGGCTGATACAGGAAAACCCTACACAACAGTGAGACTGTAAGTGATTCTTGTCTTAACTTTGGCTGCATTAGTAAGTCAATACAGGGTAATATGTCAAGAAAAAAAATTAGTTACAGCAGTTAATTCTTTTGGGGTAATAAAGGAAAATCATGTTCACACAGTTTCAATGGAAAGAAAAAGTTAAACATGACAGACATAATAGTGAATAAAATTATACTGATGTACAATAAATAATCCAAAAATTTTTGTGAGGGACTAAACAACAATAAACTGAATGCAACATTGATTCAAATTTGAATGAAAATGGAGTAATACAAGGGAAGCATAATGCTGAAATTCATTCATCTACTTGTCATCACTTTTGCATCTCAGTAAAGTAAAAAAGCTATTTAACTTTCTCTTGGGTTTTAGGATAATCTTTGGCATATGCTAATCCTGAAAATATTAAAGTCATCACTGGTCTTCTTAATCAAATCTTTATTTTTATAGTTGATATCCTTAACATATAAGGAGTTATTAGAAGCAATTATACCAAAGACATGTGCTCTAATAAATAGCCATGCAAAATATGTAACCCTTTCAGAAACTAACAAATACAAATTAAAAAAATTAAAAAATTTTCAACCCAACTGATAACCAATGAAATAGATATTAAAACCATATAACATACAACTGGCAAAAATGTAAAAATTAAAAAATGACAATATCTCCTATTAGCTGCAGTGTGAGGAAGGAGGCCCTCTCATATCTAGCTGGTAGGAGTATTGAACGTTATAACCTTTTAGACTGCAATTTGGGAACAGATATTATAACTTTTATAATTTGATATGCAGGCTTGACTGAGTCCATTAATTCATCCTAAGGAAATAATCACAATTCATGCGAATATGTAGCCCTTAAGGCTGTTAACCACAGGACTGCTTCTACAGGGGGTAGAAAACCTGACAGCAGCCTTTTTGGTGGGTCTAACAAATTACGTTTCATCCATAAAATTAAAATTTAAAATAACTCTGCAGTGCCGAAAAATGTTGTAGAAAATAACTCATATCATTTAAAAATATTCATGGAAAAGTAAATAAAAACTAGGAGCGACATGCTGCTATTACTAGACATGTGAACTGGATTAGTGCAGAGAAAGAAGCTGTACAACTGCACAGCAAAAGGCAAGAGCCGTGATCTCTGAACTAGGTTACAAACGACTTTCTTAAACTGTATTTTGAAAATTTTCAACAGTGAATATTGAATTATTTTTGCAAAAAAATGTGTATTATTTTTATAAAAAGAAAAATGTAACCAAAACTGTTACAAAATTATGATTAATGATTTAATTTCAATCACAGGTAGGTAATAAATAAATGAGCACTATCACAGGGAACAGATAAAAGAAAAAAAGCAAATTAGAAAAACAACTGAATATAAAGACAGGAATGGGAGAGCTGGAGGAACCTTGTTCGGAATTGTGTTTCAGTCCAAGCAGCACTCTCTGAGCAGGGACTAGATCCTTCATTTTCATTATGTATACTAAAAATTTCCCGTCAGCAAAGTGAACAAAATTTTTAAAATTCCATGTTTCTTTCATTTATTTTCTTTCATCAACATCTGAAGAGTTGATGTTATTTCTTTCTAGGCCTTATCAATGACTCAGAAAACTCCAAGTGAATGAAATACAGTATACAAATTAAATCACTACCAACCCTGGCCGGGCTCTCAGTTGTTTGAAGCATCATCGCATCCACCAAAAATGTTTTGGGGTTGATCCCCGCTCAGGGCACATACCTGGGTTGGGGAGTTCGTCCTTGTTCAGGGCGCAAATGAGAGGCAACTAACTCATTGCTGTTTCTTTCTCTCTCTCTCTCTCTCTCTCTCCCCCTTTTTCTCTCTCTAAAAATCTATGAACACATCCTCAGGTGAGGATTAAAGAAAAAATATCTCTATCAGGGGCCACCATTAAATATGACATCTCATTATTATTGTTGTAGTGTACCCTAGTACTTTGCATTGCACAAGGCATTTTTGTGTATTTTATTCCATGATTATCACTCAAACCCTTGGAAATTGTTTGTATTATTTCCATCTTACAGATGAAGAAACAAAAGTCTAGCAAGGTTACATAATTCCCCAACATCTCAGCTAGGCTCAAAGCAAACGGAAACTAAAAAAACTAACTCTACCATGCATTATTTTCGACCTAAGCTTTACTTTGAAGAACACCATTTATACCAGGCATAAAATTTGTTTTATTCTCCCACTATAAGAATAAATTATAATACCAAATTTATTTTCTCTCTTTTTATGATTGATACTATGAGTATGTAAGAGCTGCTGAATATAGAGCATCACGGTACAGAATTCCCAGCTGCCTTCAACAAATCATATCACACATTTTTCTTCACATTCCATATACATGTTGTCAGGTTCTACAAGTTATTTGGAATTCTTTTTTAGAAAATTTTTAACAAAGCTCTATTATTCATTTCTAATTGGATTTTTAAAGTTTATAGGTAACAGAATATATATCAAGATTACTTAAGAGATGTACATTAGGTGAGGTGATTATAAGATTATAAACACCTATTAGATAAGTAAACATTGTAGAGCCTTTGAGGATAATTTCCAGATTAAACTGGGGGCAGGTTAGGTTAATTTAGTAAAATATATTTTTGTTTCCTATGTATATTATAGTATTTAAAATATAAATTTTAGAAAGTAGCCTTTAAGGAACATAAGAAATAATTAGCTTGCTGCTCACAGAACTCCTCTTCACCCCTGTTCTGGTTATTTGGAGGAGGCAGGAGAGATATAACTACCCAAGGCAATAAGCCAGGTATCGTTCCGACTCTGGGTTCCTTTTTGTACTCCCAATGATATTGGCCTCCATTTCATGAAAACCACCCACTTTCATCCACATGCTGATAATACTCCTAAGTATTTTTGTATCTCAAACTTTCTTCTTAGTTTTAGAAATCTTTAACAACTTAACATTTTAATTTGGCTGTCTCACAGGCATTTCACAAATGATATGTCCAAAATGTAATTCTTCTTATTCCCTCTTGAATTTTAATATTTCCACTCTTCACTATTTCAGGAAATGGCAGCACTGTATATCCAGCTGTTCAAACCAAAACCTGGCCGTCATTCTTGATTCCTTACTATGCCTTCCTCTTATATCCAGTGCCTCAGCAGGCCTTTTCTTTGTACCTACTAACCCTGTCATGAATAACACAACATCCTTTACCTCCACTGCCGAGATGGGGGTCCAAGCCTCCTCTCCAGAACCTGGTCATCACATAACATACAGATAAATTTTTTTTTAAAAAATTGCCATAACAACCTTCATTAATTTTCCAGTGGGTTAATCAAGCAGTGTATGCCCTACATTAAATATATATTTCACAGGCTTTTATTTCTTTTTTAGAGCTTTACTGTAGTTGACATATACTGTGCATGTTAATGCCTAAAATGTGATAAGTTCTGACCTCTGCATATATCTGTAAAGCCAACACCACCGTCAAGATAACATGTCCACAGACTCCAAAAGTTTATTATGGCCTTTTTAGTGCCTCTTCCTCCCTTCCCACCCATGTCTACAGAAAACCACAGATGTCCTTTATTTCACACAAAATCAGTTGGCATTTTTTAGAAATTTACTGAAATGTGTTAATATGTCCCCTTCCTTAAACTACTCACAGAAAGTTTAAATTGATGTCTTTTAGTTTAACTCTTAAAAAAAGAAAAAAGAACAGTGAGTAAGTTTAACGCAAATTGTTGGGAAAATGCCAGCATAATTGTCTAGTTTTTGGAATAGCTTGTGAAACTATCAAAACACTACAATACTTCCATGGACTGGCAACTTTTTAACTTTAAACAGATATTAAAACTAAATTTCTGTTTTCTTAACTTTAAGAAAAATATTAAAACTAAATTTCTGTTTTTAATTAAATCTTAATAAGCCTTTGTCTCCATTCAGTTTTAAAACCCAGATTTTTCTATTGTTTAACACTATCATCTTTGTTTGGGAGATAGTGTTTTGCTAGAGACCCTCTGATGTTAGTTAAAGCAACTGAGTGGGCTTTACCAAAGACTGTGTTTACCAAGGAACTAAATCTTAGTGCAAGGAATTTCTTACAATGTAAGAAATATATTATGTTGTAAGAATTCTTCATCTTCAAAGACTTTTCCAACAGAATTTTCAAAATTTAATATTTGATGATTACAGTATATGTTCTTTATTTTAGGTTATATACACTTTTGATTATGTATGCTTTGTGTAATGAATTAATATTCTATACTGTCAGTTTTCTTCTCAGAATAATCACAGCATATTTTGATTCTCTTGCTTTAAAAGAAACATTTAAAGTTGCATTTTACAAAATCATTATGAAGAGAAATGCCAAAATACAATTAATTTCACTTCTCTTTGGAATTTGACATTTTTCGCTAGCTGTGTAATATAAACATGCATCACCTAAATGAGCAGTATTTTAATAGCATCATTATCACAACATTTTAATTGATGTCGTATTTCTTCTTTATTTAGGGAGACGTGTGGTGAACAACTGTGGGATCTAAAGAACAGGTAAGATTTCAAGCATGCTTGAGATTTTGTTGTTGTTAATCTTTCAAAGTTTCTGTTTTATTACTTAATAATATTTCTTTAGTACTATAGGTCATAGTCTCTGAGAAAAGTGTTAATGATTTTATTATGGAGCATGAGTAGTAAAAGACAATTTTCAACACTGTGAGATTATTCAGAAGCTTTAAAAACTTACATGAATTTTCTGTATATGGTAGGTAAACATAAAGACATTATAGATGGAGTAAAATTTCATGCTCAAAGAAATGGGCATGGTTTTATGGTTTTGAGTGATTATGAGTTCATAGAGTGAATTTTTGCAAGGTAATATTTTGAAAAACATATTGCTATAGTTGTCTTATTCTTGCCTCAGTAGAATAAGTAAATGAATGGTTGATTTAATTCTCCAAACCTATGTCATATAGAACCATGACCCAGCACCTGAGTTTTGGCAATGTCGGATCCACCCCCAATGTTGGAATGAGATGGCTTGAGATGATGGCAGGTGGAGGGGGTGGGAGTGGGCAATGATCAGTTAATGGAATAACAAAAATAGCAGGTAGTATAGTGATCAAAAGGAAAGCAAATGAGTAAGGGTAGAAATGAAAATAATAAGAAAGAAAGCAGATCATTGTAAGAATAAAGAGAGTAAACAAATATACTATATATGCTTCATTATTGACATTGGGAAGAAAGGAAACTGAGGTAGAACAAGTTAAAAGGGTAGAGACTGGAAACTAAAAAGAGGTGGGGGCAAGATACATAACAGGTTTAACTGAGACAGAGGGAGAAAGAAAAGAGTAAGTGGGAAAAGAGTGAGAAAGTTCCATTTTAAATTTTTGCTACTTATTTGACAATTTAGTTAGTTAAAACTAGAACTTGAATGGTTTAAAAAAAATAGGAGTATTGAATATTTTACCTATTTCATTGAAGAACAAAAAATGTCATTTTATAATTTTTTTATGGTCTGAGAATCTTGCTACATGCCCAATTTAAGCCATGCTTAAATGAAGAAAGTGTTTCTTGATTTGCTTCAACTTTTCTTACAAGTGTTCTCAACCTGCTCTACTCTTGAAAATCACTTGACTTCTAAAAAAGGAAAAAGCATGCATTTGGAGAGGTGAAATAAATCACTAAAATGTATTTCTAATCTACATGAAGCATATGTTAAACAATTGAAATTTACAGTCAGAACAGTTCAAATTACTTCTACATTCAGGGACACAAAGCCCTAGATTTATCCTGTAGTTATTCTGTAATTGCTATTTGTAGTCAAAGGAAAGGTTAATAGTGGTGCTAATCTCACTGTAATGCACAGTTTTACAAAGGAACCTTGTAGAACTGACAGTTTTTCTATCCCAAAGCACAAATGATAAAGATTTCAGCATGGTAGCTTTCTTTCATAGATATAAAGATACACATAAGTAAAAATTCTTTTTTAGCAGAACTTGGGAACTGTGGCTTTAGGTTGGTGTTTTTCATTGTTTTTCTGGTGGCTATTATGAGTTAATCATTTATCACCACAATAAAAGGTCTCTTTCTTCTTAACAACTGATATATCTTGGGGAAAATATTTTTGGTTATTTATGGTCCATTATTCATAAAGCTATCATCTATAGACTACAATCTAATATTTTTCATAACCATAGAGCAAAGTTCAATGGTGGTAGAGAGTATTCCTTGACTCTGACTCCCAAATACTCGGGAAATCCTAACACCACCCTCAAGATCCACCTAATCAATCACCCTGGACCTCAATGGTTTCATTTTCAAAAAATGATAGTACTACCTATGCACAGGACTGCTATGACATTTGAACAAGTTCTCACTGTGCGTGTGTTTGGAACTTGGTCAATATTAGTGGATAGCATAACTGGTGAGACCTGGGCTCCGGCTCTCTAGAGGTTTCCGCCTGAAATCCCATGAACCACACAATGAATGTGCAAGGATTGTTGCAGGTGTCGTGTGTGTACTTGTAAATCAACTTTATCATTAAAACATTTATTGGAGGGGTGAATCAACTGACCGTTTAAGAAGCTTTTGTCATCACCTTCATGGCTCATTATCTGGAGTGCAAGAAAAGTCCTTCAGCCTCTTAAAAAATGCCCACCTACCTTCTGGTGTTTTGCATTCCTGGGAATAAAGCTAGGGCCCTCTCCTATATTTTAGTAACACAAGGCTGGGTGGTTTTACATAGATTTTCCCATATAATTTTCAAACAATTCTTGTAAAGAATATTTGATTGCCTCTGTTTCCAGAGGATTCCCAGAAAAGTTCAGTAACATGACTGGGGTCACCTAGCTAGGGGGAAAAAAGGAGCTGGAATTGGGACTCAGAGTTCTTTCCACAGCATATGTACATTACAAAGTGCCCTGCTACCTTCCTTAGTGAAATATATATAGAAATATCATCATGATGATTTTATCCATATTCATGTAGACAAAATCTTTGATGGAAAAGAGGTGGGTGATCAAAAGTGATTGCTATTTCCAAGGCAGGGGAGGACTGCTGAAAGGGTAAGCAGTAAGACAATCAAACTAACTCAGTGTTGTGCCTTGGACAAGCAATATGGGAAAGCATTGGTCAGCGGGCGCACACACGCACACACACACACACACACACACACACACACACACACAACCTGCAACTCTTTCCTACTTGGATAGTTGACAGTAGAATCAAACTCAAGTCCTCTTGCATGTGCCTTTAAGGTCTGCCTCATCTGCCTTCCTATGATATCTCAGCAGACAAGTCCAGGTC
Source organism: Anoura caudifer (assembly GCA_004027475.1). Taxonomy (NCBI): domain Eukaryota; kingdom Metazoa; phylum Chordata; class Mammalia; order Chiroptera; family Phyllostomidae; genus Anoura; species Anoura caudifer. The sequence goes on from PVKU01007462.1 coordinate 76,272, forward strand.
TATATTTCCTTCTACTTATTGGAATTCCTTCCTCCTTAGCAAAATCCCAAAGATCCTTTTTTCTGTATGTCCCTGCTTTTCTGCTGCTGGTATGAAATCAGTGGTTCATTTGAGGCAGTCTAAGTATACTTGCTGAAATCAGAGAAGAGGATAAGTATTATATCCAAATGTACATTGAACATTCCCTTTGAGACACCAGACTCTTCAATGTCTATAAGAAAAAAAGAAGTTGTTAGAAAAAATAAAAAATGTGTCTCCAACATGATTGGTTAATTATTTAACTCAAAAAATAACTGTGTTTCTAATTACTGTATTTTTTGGACTATAAGAGGCACTCCCTCTCCCCCCCAAAAAAAATTTAAGAGGAATAATGGTTGTTAATGTTGCTGTTGAGTTCTGTTTACATTTACATTGGTGAAATATTATGTTATTTATGTTATTAAATATTTTACCACATTTTTGCTTCGAATTTTTTTTCCTATTTCCTCCTCTGAAACCTAGGTACATCTTATGGTCTGAAAAATATGATAACTTCATTAAAATAAACCTGTTTTATTTTTTTAGACATTATCCTAAATAGACTATTGAACAAATTCAACAAATAATTCTCTTTCAGCTCCTTCATGCACACACACACATTTATAAGCACATGAACCAACATACATACAAACACACACATGTACACACAGACTATATAACAAGGTCCCTTCCCCCTTTCAATAAAATACTCTATATTCTCTATATATTTTTAGAATAAATAATGTAAAAAAAGTAGTTTTGGAGAAAGGTTGACATAATCGAGCCTTCAATGTGTTATGATATTTCTAAACATTAAATAATTTATGCCTATCTAAACACTGTGTTTTAAGTAGTCATCACCTTGTTTCATAAACATGAGGCTGACTGTGTTTAGACATATGCTTTCATTGTGCCAATACCACAAAACAGGTTTCTCTTTCCTCAGATTGTCTCCACTGTAAATATACTGCTTGATAAAGATGACAGTAAAGTTAACTGAATTGCTAGGCAGCTGTATTGTTGTCGTCATGGATAAGCCCATTTATTTCTCCTGTGGAATATTCCTGGTTAGGCATTTCTGGACAAGTATAATGCTTTCTTTTGAGTTGATTATGATGGTATTCATTCTAAGTAACCACATAGGTATCCTTTATACTTATTTTAAAGGTTGGATTTAAAGCATAGAAAAGTTCAGAGGGAAAAGGTGAGCTACTAGATGATATTTTTCAAGGCAGAATTAGAAACAGGGATGGTATTATGGAGACACATTTGGAGTCTTGCACAAAAGAAGGAATCTAAATTGTGCAACATAAGCACATTACCATGGATTGTGAGAAATATGTGTCATCTTGGTATCATGGGGAAGCTTTATTTATATCAACTTTGCTCATGAAACTCAAATAAATGCTTCCAGAAAGAAATGAAGTAATAGCAATGGACCAAACAGTTGTTTATTTTGCATGGCTGTCTGTATTTCCAAAGAGAGTTATTGTTCCCCCCTGAGTCTTACATGGTGCTTACAATTTACTTGCTATAGAAAAATGTTCATTTTCTACAACAACTACTGATCATGAGGATCAGAAGTCATCAAGAGGGCAAAAGTGAAGCAGCCAAGAAGAGTTCAAAAGTCAGGGAACACTGATTGCAATCTCATAGAGAAGCTGGTTAAACTATAGGATGCACCTAACAAGGATTCCTGTAACCTAGAAAACCTGGCTTATCCATTGACACCGTCAGGCCCCTAGGGCATCTGCCATGCCCTTTTGTAAAGGAAAGAAAGAGTTGAATTAGCTGGGCCTCCTTAATAGAACCAGTACTGGAAATGGCCCCTTCACCACCACTAAGAGAAAAACATAATGAACACATCCCAGGGCCTATGACACCAGGGTAGTCCCTGAATTTTGATGTCAGTTTGGTTATCTGACTCAGGGTAGAATTGACCTTGTCTGCAGTGCCCATGTATTTCTAAATGTGCAATAGTATTAATGCTTGTATATTTTCTAAACTCTCTTAGAACTACACATTTATATTTGGAAAAACTTAATATTCAAACAGGCTATTGCAGGACAGCGAATTAACTGAGTCCAGTGCTGCCTGGTCTGTAGGGAAAGGAAGAGAAGAATGCCTGCTGCTTGTACCCTTTAGGGCAGGGAAGAAAAACCCACTATTCTTTAAACATGGGCTGTTACCAAACATAGAAGTGACTAAGGATCCTTTCATATTAGAAGACTACTATTATTATGAGTTCTGTCCGATAAGTGATCGTTTCTTTGCTATCATCAATGATCAAAGATAGAACACAACAACGATGATGCAGCACTATGGGTTACCCACACAGCACATTTATTATCCCTATCACCTTGAGAGTGGTTTTCAAGATTAGTTCAAATGTCATTGACCCCCAAGTATTAATTATCATTGCAGAAGCTCTGTACAATACATGAGAATTTAGCCGCTTTTTGGTTACTTTGAGCTGAAGTCTCTAAAGCCTCAGAAATTGAAAATGAATAAACAGAACTGGCAAGAGTTTTCAAATACATCATTTCATTGAATTTTTTAAAAATTAGTATCTACGCTATCTGAATTATTTCTTTTAAAAAAGATTAATAGAAGATACATTTAAACAATAATATATATATATATAGTCATCATTGCCAGACTTGACATGAGATGTTAAATGCTCAATCCAATTTTCTTTTCCAGATAAGTTTTACTTTCCTCTCTCTGTTCACTGTGAAAATATAATACCAGAAGAACAGGGTCTCAATTCAATCTCAGCTTGGGAGAGTGAGGTTTTGGAAGGGGGTCTGAAATTGAGAGACATTTGCTGATCTTGCTTAGACCCAAACAGTCATGACAGGATCTTTGATAAGCCCTCAGTAGTTGGGGTCATTGAACTGAACCAGGTAAACTGGGACCTATGTCCAAGTGCTCAGCTTGCGCCTTCTGGGTTTTCAAGATGTGTCCTATTCAGCTCAGTTGAGTGTAGGGGGTTTGGTGGCCAGGCACCACAGCTTGTACTTGGGAGACATCTTGGGAACCTGGTGTACAACTGTGACTCTGCCTTCTTCTCTTAAACTCCCATTCTTTCTGCCTCTGTTAGTGTGACTTGTGTTTGTTTCGTTCAAGAAATTCACACAAAGAGCTTTACTGCAGTGTAGAGATTTGACGGTGTTTGGCAATGTAGGGTAGTGGACAGTGAATGCAAAGACAAGTCACGTGGCTCCACCAACAGCACAAGCACTAAAGTTGGAACCATACAGAGAAGGTGAGCATAGTAAAAGCAAGTCACAGATTTTCTTTTAGCATTGCTGAGTTTTGTAAAATTTTGTAAGTTTTTCTCTTCTGCTTGATGTTACATAATGTAATGGCAGAGACAAAATCCCTCACATGGCAGATAATGGTGATTTCTTATCCTGGATGGCAGAATGACAAAAACATGTACACATGATATCATATTTTAATTGATGGGAATTAACAAAAATTTTAATACTATGGTGTAAATTTTGCTTGAAGTAGAATAGTCATGACATCGTAAAAAGTTTGCCCATGTCTGTGTGTGAAAGAAAAGTATCTTACCTTGTTTTATGTTTTTACCCACACATATTAGAAATCACCTACCATAACTTCCTTGAGTGCATAGATTTATCTCTTGTAGTTGTATCAAATACTGTGAATAACATTTGTCCCATGGTACTCACCCAGTTGGTACTGGGCAAGCATATCTGTTTACTCTGCTGTATACCAAATAACTAAAAACTCTGTGGCAAAAACAACACAAACTTATTATTTCACAGTCTCTATGGGTAAGTGTAGGCATGGCTTACCTGGATCTTCTCGAGGATGTAATCAGTATGTCAGTCAGGGCTTTGTTCTCATGTAGAGGCTTAACCAGTGATGGGCCCTCTTCCAAGTTCACTCAGGTTGTTGGTAGAATTCATTTCCTTGTGACTCTTTAAGAGTGAAGTCTCCAGCTTCCTATTGCTTATTGGCCAGAGGCTTCTTTCATGTCCTAGCAGCTGCCTGGTAGTTCATCACCTCATGGTCCTCTTCATAAGCCCTCTCACAACACAGCACCTAACTTTTTGTAAGGCCAGCCAGAGAGATATAGAGCCTTTAGCACCAGTCTGATAGTAAGATAGTGTCTTATACAATATAGCACAATGAAGGGAGTGAAATCCTATCACCTTTGCCAAATAGTATTGGTTAGAAGCATGTTGCAGGTCCTGTCTAAATGCAAGGGAACAGGTTTATACAATAATATAGACATCAGGAGGAGGGGATCCTGGGGACCACCTTAAAGTCTGTCTACCAAGCAGGCATTATTATAAAAACCAAAATCAGGGGCAGTCCTAAAATCCCAACTTTGAACAAGAATTTAAAATCACATTAGAGAAAAATACTTTAGTTTGGTCTTACTAAAGAAAATGTAAAATAGCTGTAGGGTTGCCGCTCACTAGGTTTGTGACAGCGCCATATTTATAGCATTTTCCGTTATAAGAAGCTGAATCTCAGGATATAGAAATGTACTCTTAGCTACTCTGATAAGGAACAACATTTGAACCTCTTTTCCTTGCTGAGTACATTCTGAGTTTCATGCCTTTGATAACACAGTTCGTTCTTATTGAACACAGCATTTGCCTGCTATTGTTTGGCCTGTAACAACCACAGAGGTGATTACATACTATGTAATTATATGCTGCAGTTAATACCACTTTACCATCTATTTATCCATAGGTGTGTTTTCTTACATAAGCACTTAATTCTATAATATTTAAATCAAAAGCTCCAGGCTTACAAGTCTTCTAGGATGTGAAAATAATAGATGAATTATAAGCTGTCCCCCTGAGGAACTGTGTATTGGAATATCTGAGACCATGTAACATTGGAACAGCCACATTTAGTGATCCATGAAAAACTCCCCACTTTCATGCCTTCCTGGAATTCAAAAACAGATACTATTTCTGAGCGCCCCTACAGACTGTAATTGCCACTTGCTACTTAAGAGAAGCAATTTCTAAAGTAACCGGGATGCACACTGTAGCAATTTATAACTAGGACAATCCTTGAATCCTAATTCAAGGGAGATTTTTTTTTCCATACCAAAATAAATGACAAAAAACCCTGAACTTTAAAAACAATGTTTTAAAACACATTGTCTTACTGTGTTTTACTGTGTTTTACTTACTGACCCCCTTTTTGTCTATTATGTCATGAACATGGGACATTTTCAATCCACCACTAACCCTTCTCACAAGTAGCAATGATCATGTGGCAATCTAATGGGTGTGTGTCAGTCAGAGTCGTGTCAGAAAACTCATGGCACACTTAGGGTTGAGCAGCATTTAATAATGTGACTATTTACTAAGGGATAGACACTAAGGGATATTTACTAAGGGATGGTTAAAAGATATGAAGCATCCTGGGCTAACTAAAACTGGGAGTGACTTCCATGCCTGGGCTTAGGTTATCAGAACCCAGAGAGATGCATGCTATTTAAAAGTGCCACCCAACAAGCACCTGATCCTAAGTAAAGAAAAGCAACATGGGCCCTATCAGGCAGAGGAGAAGAACTAAATACTGTTAATTACTAATTTCTTTTACCTTCTAACATTCTCCTGGTGCCTCACATTGCCTGAACCAACAAGAAGCTACAAGGCAAGAGAGCCTGGTTGCTGATACAAATAAATGTTGAGCTCATGGGGCACAAAGCAAGCAGGAGAAGGTTGAAAAATGAATCCTGAGGAATAAGCAGGGATTATTCTATAGCATGTCAGTGTGCATCAGAACTCAAAGATAGTTGTGGACAGTTTTTTCCTATTTTATTAAAATTCTGACTTTTACCATGATCTGATTTCTATCAGTTTCCTCCTTTTATGCCTGAGGAATATTGGTCAAAGATATTCCGAAACAGTCACTCTCTACCATTGCCTTAGGAACTGCATCAATCATATATTTCATTTATTCATATTCTAACCTCCTTTCAGAACTTTTTGAAGGGGTTGTGGAAATCTTAAAGGTTTTTCTAAACATTGATAACTGCAGTCTCCCCCAAGGCCATCTCTAACAGTTTCCGTCCTCCTACAAGCTGGCCAGGTTGGGGACACATCTGTAACTTCAGGTCTTCTTTAGAAGGAGAGCCAAGGAATGGAAGGAGCAAACATTATGCAAGATCCCTCCGCACAGACCCCACATCAACACGAAACTTCCATAACTCCTTGAAAGGAGGCTAGCCAAAATGCGGAGAGAATTTCTGAAGGTTGCCATAAATTGCAGCTTACTACCTACTGTTTTCTTTGCACCCCTTATGCAAGAAAGAAAAAAAGCTTTATACCTAGAGTTGAGATCAATACAATATTTCAATATTGGCACGTAATTTACATAATGAAATCCTCCACTTTTTCCAATGGAGAGACTAATATATACTATATCTAAATTTTATAAACTCTAATCCAAATCATCAACTTACTTTTATTTCTAAGTACTCACACAAATGCTTACAAATTTTTCCTTTTTTTCTTTATTCCAAATGACTTATCTTTCTAAACAATTTCTCACTTCCAGTTATAAATTAAAAATTATGCTGGAAACTTGTGGATTCTTTAGTGTTTAATGTTAGAACTATGAAAGCTAAAGAACCTAATTTTCAATGCTATTGGATTTAAATTCAGCCTTTGCATGACTTAGAATGTCTATTTTCATTAATTCCTAATTTTCTTATTTCTTAAGTAAATGATATTCCCAGTAATCTTTTGCTGTGGTTTTGACATGGTACATATAAACAGTATTTTGTACATGTCAAACAACATATTGAGGATAATGAAAAATAATCCCAAAATAACATTTAGATTAATGAGGAAATTATTTATAGTTTTATATAGAGGTCTACTATATTATGCACACATTAGCTTGATTTCATGGGGTTTGATTTTTGGTAGTTTATCTTTAAAAATAGATTATTTTTAAAAGGCATTATGCCAAGGACTAGTTTGTATTTTCCTTTAATTATAATTATATAAGATTTTTCTCTTTGAGCACAATGTAGTAAAAATTATCTTAAGGAAAATTATTTCTTTTTTTTAACTTTATTTATTTTTTAGAGAGAGGGCAAGGGAAGGAGAAAGAGGAGAGAAACATGAATGTTTGGTTGCCTCTTGCATGCCCCCTACTGGGGGCCTGGACTGCAATCCAGGCAGGTGCCCTGACTGGGAATGGAACTGGCAAGTCTTTGGTTCTCAGGCTGGAGCTCAATCCACTGAGCCACACCAGCCAAGGCAGGAAAATTGTTTTTGTATTTTATCGGACATGACACTTTCCTCACTAGTAATATAGTAAAAGGTAAAGAAAAATAAGATTTTATATAATTTTAAAACATTATAGTAATATACTGCTTTTTGAAATTGTATCACCAGGAATTCTCAGTGTATTATTAATGAGGTCAGGTAATGATCTTTCCAAAATTGTAAAAATAATATTAAATAGTGGTTGGAATATTTTAACCCAGAATTTCACCATGTGATTTCTTTATACATCCTCCCTCTTCAAAACCAGAGGCCAATGATATAACAGGTGCTACGTTTATACCCTCCTTTTTTTATAGATTTGCCAGACTGGAGACTCTATAATGTGTTTTTACTAAGTATTGGAAAGGAAATGGGTCATTCAATAGTCAATCATGGATTGTAGCTTTGTTAGCTAAAACATAAGATAACTAGGCATCAAAAAGTTAACAAATATGAACAGATACTGTCTTGTAATCTTGTCTTTTCATTTATTAAATTGTTCCATGTGTTTTCTTCAGGCAAATTTTTAAAAATTCTTGATTTTTTAATGATGTTGTTTTCTATTTTTAACTGACATTAATTACCCTTACTTTCATGACTTTGGATAAGAAATTTCAGCCAAGGTCAGTAAGAGTACAATGGCTCATCTAGGAAATACTGTCTCTGTAGCTCTTCTATAAAAAGGATCATTTGTGTTTTTATAATTTGTTCCCCTTGTTTGACTGGATGAAGACTTGAATCTTCAAGTCTTCTCTATGGATGAAGACTTAAATCTTATCTATAATTTTTATACTGCCAGAATGATGATTCTAAAATGCAGATTTTTGTGTGTCTCATTCCTGCTTATGCACAAACTTTTTAATGCTTTTTATGAATGGAATCTCCTCCATCACTAGCCTTATCTCTCTACCCTACTCCCATTTCCACACATCCTGTACATTACTTAGTACTACTAAATTTATCATACTGCTTCTCCAAAGGTTGACTTCTCTTATCATACCATGACTTGTATCTCTGTCTCCTTCAGTTAGCTCCACGGTACTCTAAATAACTTCTAATAACCCTTTCACCATATAATGTTTTTATATGCCTATACTTTCCAAATGATGGAGAACAAATTGAAGATAGGGATCTCATCTAATTTTTTTTTGTATTGCCAGTGGACTACCTATAAGACTCCAAATAATAAGTTAATTATACCACAGACAAAGCTTGAGAAGTCTAGAATAATGTTTTCCAATGCACCTGCAAGAACTGCTTGACACTTCATCAAGCAGAAGGAATCAATCTAATAATTCCTACTACAGTAAGAATGGTCTAAGTAGAAAAGTGGATGAACATTTGAGGCAGTTTGTAGGACTTGTATCTTTTGGTTTCTAGCGTGAAATCAGGGAGGTTATATCACTGTCTAGTCTTAACTCTAACTTTCACTGATGTCTTTTCTAGTCAGAAGAGGGAAAGAACCCCAGAATGCAAAAGTATGCCTTATTATTATAACAGAGAAAAAAATTACTATTTGTCAATTCAGTCATAACTTGTAGTTTGAAATTATTGGAAATACAATTAGCAAAAATAATATAAAAGCCATATTTATTTAATCTCACTATTTTAGCCAGAGTTAGTCAAAAGGAATCCATAAGCATCCATATGCATGTCATATACTTCTGTGTTATGTTTTCCACTTCTAAAGAGTAATGCTGTGCTCTCAAAGGGATATTCTTGTAAATACGATTTGAAAGTAAATTTGTTGTCTCATTTATTTAGCAAAATACTAAATGAGAGCAGAGCAAAACATGTGTTTGTATGACATGTACAGAACACACACCTATACATACATATGCATAATTCACTTGCAGCACCTTCCCCCCACCTCAGAACAATATAGGGCTTAATATATGTGAAAAAATCATATTAAAATAAAATAATAAAATGATTTAATAGAAAATAAATAAATTTTGGGGGAAAAGAAAGATTCAACTAGAAGTCTCTTCTAATATTTTTCATTGTAAATACTTTTACCATTCACATATTAGTATAATTATTATTTTAAATATTTTTTCAAAGAAGAAATATTGAATAACATGATATGGTGAAAACATTTATCTCAATGAGTAGAAATGACATCATCACTTCTTAGAAACTCAACTTTCAAATTCAGTAATTCCTGCTCATACCTTAATATCATATTGCTAGTAAAACCACATCGACTCTCATCCCTGAATCTCTCATTCAAACTGAATCCTATCTTACATCATGTAACAACTCAAGAAACATTTCCATCTGGGTGGTACTGTGGCATTAGGTAATAATTAGAATACTAAATCTAATATTAATACACATGTCATGATCAACATGTATTTAAATATATCCTACAGTCTTCTGGTAAAACATGACATATGGAACTTAAAGTCTATCTTTGCTTCCTTCAGAAATATCTCTAATATATTAGTTAACAAAACTTAAAAAGTACAATAATACAAAGAGGGATAAAAATGATGTGGAAATGTCAACAAACTTTTGGAAGATGGGAAGTGGATGAATTAGCATAGTAGATAATCTGAAACCTATGTGCCAGTAGCTTAGATAATTGTGACATATACTAATTCACCACCACCACTCTGAAAAACCTAGAGAACCTTAGGATTTAGACTTACCAGGTATGTAGGTATTTTAAAAATGTTCTTAGCTTTGATAATGAAGATGATAGTTTGAAAGTCTCTAGAATAAGCTTAGATCACCAAATCCCTTCTCTGATCTATATAAAAATAGGGGACCTCCTCTCACTTTTTCCCACAGGACAGCAGAGGTATAAAACTTCAGAGAAAGTGAAGTCAAATCAAGATAATCAAAACAAAGAAGACCAGGTATGAGGCACTGGTCAGAAATCATGAAAAAGAAATTCAAATATCCTCTTTAGACACCAACTTGCTATTCCAAAGTAAAACTATCTTATTACCTGGTTATAAAGCCTCCAATCACACACCTACAGATGCAGAACTTCCCATAGGAGCTTCTTACAGCACCACTCAGATAGCCAAGGATGACCAGATATATGAGTAACAGTTTCAGCATAAAAGATAACAAAACAAAGATATAAGGCATAAATAGGAACAATTAGGGAAACATTAAAGGATCCTGGATATTTAAAATATTAGAGAGACAAAAATATAAAAAGAAATGAAAGTTATAGTTGAAAAAATCTAGAAAATTATCAAAAAAGAATAAAGGTTGATAAAATATTTTTAATGAGGAAATTAATTTATAGTATACAATATCTGACTAAAATGACCTCCAAAAAAAGGCATATAAAATCTAAAGAATGAAAATAGCAAAGGACCAATAGCAAAACACCAATCCAAAGGATCCTATGCACCCCAATGTTCATAGCAGCACAATTTACAATAGCCAAGTGTTGGAAGCAACCTAGGTGCCCATCAATAAATGAATGGATCAAGAAACTATGGTACATTTACACAATGGAATTCTACGCAGCAGAAAGAAAGAAGGAGCTCCTACCCTTCGCGACAGCATGGATGGAACTGGA